>WBZZ01003211.1:0-37500 GCA_019918135.1 Paulinella micropora
CAGCCATTGACAGAGAAGCACTATCATCAACATGATTATCATCATTGTGTATTGTTGTTTACACACTGTCTTGACCAAGTCATTGCTTTGCATGTGCTATGCAGACCTTGGTGATTGAACGCAGCAAAGCTGCCCAGAATATGGTACACACGACCATTCAAAACTCTTCTTAAAGCTGAAAGTGCACATACTGCAACTTATCCAATATTAATAAAACATGAAAGACGAAGTTAGAGAGAAAGGGAAGAAAATGTGGTGGATTGTCTCGTTGTATGGTCTGTGTGCGTGATGAATATGCAGGACTACTACCGCGGCAAAAAGAAAAGCCAAGCGCATTCGGTAGTCAACCACACCAAACTTATACATTGGGCAGCAGCTAGATTTTAGATGGATCCTAAACATGCTCCACGTAGTGACTGAATATGAGACTTTTGTGTGTTTTGTGTGTGTGTAAGTGTGTGTGTGTGTGTGTGTGTATGTGTGTGTATGTGTGTGTGGCTGTACGTACATGGTAATGTGGGGTTGCAGGAAACGAGCGTGGATGACTTCCGCTCCACGTCCCGAAAGCTGAAAGAAGCTGTGGAAGCCTACCAGCGGGTCTTGCTCACTGCCCTAGCATATCCTTGTTGTCCTAGTCGCTCCCCTACCTGAGAACTCATGCAAACCTCAACAAAGATACACGTCAGTAGGTGTTCAACAAGATGGGTACTGCAAGAATATCAAACTCCACTTCCTGCCCCCCCCCCCCACACACCCCCCCCCCTTTCAGCCCCCGTTTCCCCCCCTGTGCCCGCTGCACCCTTCAAAAGCCTTCTATTGGTTATTCTAACTCTTGTTGCACTTGTCACATGCACTGTTTACATGTGGTTTCGTTCAATCTGAAAATCACCCGCTAATTTTTTAAGTGTGCAAGTTTACATACAGAGTAATACTGTTTTCTCAGTAGTTCGATGTTATAAGTGTGCCGTAAAAATGTTTTCTCAGTAGTTCGATGTTAAAAGCGCATAAACATGTACATGATCTTTCAAAGACCTGCTGCTCTCATTTCTCGCTTATTGATGTTCCTGGTATGGGCTTGCAGCTGCACCAGCAGTGCCAACAGGCTATCGAACAGACCCTGCGCCGACGGTCTCATTCATCCATCACTTATACCTCTGCTTCTCTCTGCTTCCCTTGCCCGCGCCTGCAATCTCACCCCTGCCCCCCTCCCACCCCCCTAGACAGACATACACCACTACCAAATGCTGAATGTCCTGTCTACTTTTTAATACACACCATCCAAAAGAAAAAAAAAGGGGCGGGGGGGTGGGGGGGGGGGGGGGGTAGAAAGCCAAGCAGCAATAGTCTGAGGTGAGTTATACAGCCCATGCGGCACCCAATCTTTCGTGGCTCCTTTCCATCCGACTTCGCCAATCAGGGAGATAATAAAATCGGCCACACAACCAACATGAAAAAAGTTTTGCGTGTGGTGCGACAGCAAGGAAATGCTGGCTGATCTCGTCGCTCAATACCTCAAAGCTCAGCTGGACTATTTTGCTGGTCTGCCCAGTCTTTTTCCATGCACCTTCGTCTTGTATTTATGCAACCTTGTCTGCATTTACGGTCTTAATGTCTCACAGCTTGCGCCTGTATATCTGTTGGCTTCTCGTCCCATTCTTGCGTTCCAGTTTTCTTTTGCTTGTTTTCCTTCTCTTCCTTTCCTATGCCATTTTTCTCTTCCCTCTTTTGCTGCTCCGACCCTTTTCCTTGGTTCTGTAATAAACTCACGATTCCTTCATGTCCTTCATGCTTGCTGTACAAACTTGCTCACTCGAACTCCATGTCAGTGTTTTGAACTCGCTGGTTTCATGCAGGTGTGCTTCGAGCGTATGATAAAGTGCAGTATAACGACGGGGCTGGTAACTGCGCTCTCTCCGTGCGCCTTTTCAAGCAAACTATGCAGGATGTTGTTTCTTGGCTCTGCGTATTAATTTGTTGCTGTTGCTGCTGGCGTTGTTACTGTTGTTGTTGTTGTTGTTATTGTTTTTCCTCCAGAGCTTTCTTTGTTTCTCACTTTTGTTATTCCTGCCTGGTTCTCACGTTGTGCAGATACTCTGCCTTCGGGAAACTCAAACAGACGCACGCGCTCGGTAAACTGTTCTCAGGCTTATGGCTTCCTCTCAATTATTTATTGTTGTCTTTGTTTTGCTCTTTAGGCCATTCCCCCTGCGGTACTGTTTTCATATTCTTCTGTCATTCTTAAAGTATGTCTCTTTTGTCAGCTGGAAAAGAAAAAGGACAGCCCAGGTGACCCGAAGGTGGTGGACAGTGCAAATGCTCTGGAAGAGAAAGAGGTGTGATTTTTTTGTTTTCATGTTTTGTGTGCCGAGTCCAAAAGTGTGCTGTCATTTGATAGAAGATTGTGGAACGGCTGGTCTTCAGCGCGGTCTTGCAGCCTCCCTTCGGTCTCGTGTTCAGGTCTGTCACAAAGAGTGCTACACAGTGAAGTATGTCTAAAAAATGAGTGGTGTTTTATTCCAACGTAACTTTTGATCATTGACGCTCGAAACATATCAAATTGCAGTAAAACATGAGTACCACTTGGTAAAAGGGAGACAACGAGGAAGAGAGGGAAGTAACCGCAATTCCTCACGGTGTTGCATACATACATGCATGCATGCATACATGCATACATGCATGCATGCATACATACATACATACATACATACATGGCGAACAGGCCAGGTCGGGGGCTGCGGCGAGTCAAGAAGGTTGCTCCCGGCCAAGGCGCGGACCTCTGGAATGGTAGCTGCACTCGCTGATGTCTATCTATCTATCTATCTATCTATCTATCTATCTATCTATCTATCTATCTATCTATCTATCCATCTATCTATCTATCTATCTATCTATCTATCTATCTATCTATCCGTCTGTCTTTCTATCTTTCTATCTTTCTATCTATCTATCTATCTATCTATCTATCTATCTATCTATCTATCTATCTATCTATCTATCTATTAGTGCCCATTCCCAGCCCGCTACCCAGTCGCTGATTGGCGGCGGGGTGGAATGGATGCCTATGTCTTCGGATATGCAGAGCTGATAGACCAAACATATCTATCTATATATTATGTGTGCCACGCCAAGGGCAGAAGCAGGATCCTGTTATTATTCTTGACACAAAGCTAGAAAGAGACATCAGGCTACAGGGTAGTTATTGCCGAATGGATAAGTGGCAGCAAATTGATTCACAGCAGCAACGTGCACGGTTAAAACTTCTGCTTCAGTTTTGTGGGCCTGTTATCAACCTGACCTAAGTCTGCCATTTGAAAACAGTATGATAATTGCTTGGTAGTGATGGCCACCAAACCGGAGCTCAAGATTTATCCAGGTAATGCAACTTTTTCTTCTTCTTCTTCTTCTTCGTCTTCTTCTTCTTCTTCTTCTTCTTCTTCTTCTTCTTCTTCTTCTTTGTATGTGTGTGTGAAACTTGGCTGTTTGAACTTCAGGAGACATCTTGCAATCCATCTTTGACCCAGCGGATAACAGCCCACTGGTGGTGGACTGCTCAGGTCTTCTACTGCTCAAACTGTGCACGCACGACTCTTCCAGAGTTGTTTGTCATGAAGTTCATAGTTGTTTGTTTCTGTCTCTTTGGTTCAGACTTCGACCTGGAGGATCTGGATCGGCTCTTGAACGACGTGGGGGAAGGGGAGTCTCTGTCTTTCTTCTTCTGCCGTCCACGGACAGCGAAAAGCCAATCACAGGAGCAGCAGGAGAATGAGGCAGGGCTGCCATTGCGTCAACACAGCAGTGATTGCTTGACCGACCAGCTGCCTGGCTTCTTCTCCAGCCCCAGCTTCACATCTTCCTTCGGCAACTTTGCTAGCCCGTCCGTTGAGGGACTTCCTGTCAAGAGCCCGAGCTACGTTTCTCCACCCCCACAGGTGCTGCAAATAAAGAAATATCAGACAAATGAAACGAGCATGATCGGTAAAGAATCGAGACATCTTTTTGACCATACTTGCAATATAGGTGAAAAATGAAGCGACGAAAGAAAACTTTTCCGCTGCGCAAGACAATATGATAACACCTCCTTCAAGACCAGAAAGAGCAATTGCTTTGGTGGGTCCATTTTTATCCGACTGGCTCCAGTGCAGGTTTGTTTGTGCATGTTGCAGACGCCCCGTGAAGACTGCAGGCCAAGTGGTAAGAAGCCCACACCGCCGCCCAGACGCACACCTGCTCCGCCAAAGTCTAAGCGAAGACCACCTCCGCGAAGTCGCAGCATTTCTAGAACTCCTCGCAGTAAGAACGAGCCAAAGAACGAAAATATCGCTCCAAGCCTAAATAACAATGCAATTTCACCTTGCCCGCCTGCGAGTGGAGAGGCGACTCAGATTCATTGTGTATCACCCGCTAAAGCTCAGAGTGTTGTATCGCCTCCTAAAGCTAAGAGTGCTGTATCACCTCCCAAAGCTAATCCAGAGATCAAGCCTAAAAACAGCGAGCCAAAACAGCTGCGAAGGTCAGGCACCCTGAACATTATTCAAAGATCGCCTCGTCGTGCTCGCAAGCCCCTTCCTCCCATCCCATCCAAAGCGGTTACTCCTACTGTCCAGCCTGCGGGGCAAGACACAAATCCAGATACGGCTGCAGAGCCGACGCAGGTTGAACAAGCAGGGCAGGACACACAATCTCCAGCCGAGCTGCAAAAGAAGCAAAACAAAGTTCATGCAGACAGTCCCTTCGGCCGCCCTCGCTCCAAGTCCTCCCCACAAATCATGCACCAAATCAACTGGGTTATTCCCAGAGTGCCTCTGTCGAACAGCAAAGAGCCCTTTCTGAGGCGCGGCTCCGCTGCACCACCCACCAGCTCTGCCGAACCGGAACCAGACTCGCGTTCCGGTTCGCCAGTGGCGCTGCTGATACATCCTTCTCCTTCAGTCGGCGACCTGAATCCAAGCAGCACGCCGCATCTCCGCCTCAAGACTACCCCACGCACGGAGTCCTTTAGCAGCGGCCTGCGGATCCGCTTCTCGAGCTCTTCTCCACGCACTTCTCACACCAAGTCTACTTTTACCTCTGCTGCCACAGAACAAGATAACTCAGTAATCAAATCATCTTTACGAGCGAGGTATAAAGCTCCACTCAACCCAGACACTCCCCGTCCCAGCCATGGGACTCCCCATCCTAGCCAAGGGACTCCTCATCCAAACCACGGGACCACAGACTCTGACACACCACATCCTAGCCATAGCTGCGTACGGAAAGGATCATGGCCCACCATACCAGACAAAAAAGAAATCACCCCTGAAAACATAGAGTCTCTTTTTGCCTCAACTACACCCCTGATGAACCATTCAAAGGCCCACATGTCGGCCCAGAACCTGACTCCAGACACAAAGTCCGATCAGCCTGCAGCAGGCCATGGTTTAACCAACTCTATCCCAGTCGCAGACCAAACCACTTCTACTCCAGCTCCAGAAAAGTCAAACGTGCCCTCACTACTCACAGCTTTTGAACCTTTTTCTAACTTGCCGAAGTCCCCACTGAGAAACTGTTACAGTGCTCCCAGGAAGAATGTGCCAGGCAGTCCCGAAACAGCTGTATGCACTCCTTTCCACTCACCGCAATCTCCATGTGTGAAGACCAGCCCACACTCCTCCGGCACACCTGAAGCACCATCATCTCCGCTCACTGCTGAGCAGTTCTTGCCCCTCCCAGCCTCACGCTACGAATCCCCGGCATCCGCCCAATCAAAGGCGCACAAACATTCAGAGACTGTGCCTGCCATGCTACCCGGAACCATGCGTTCGCCTTCCAAACCCGACTCGACGCCTTCACACCTAAGCTCACCTCCAAACTCTGTCACGAGTGGGCAGTCCTCCACCCAGAGAGGCAAGACCAAAACTGCCAGGAAACGTTCATCTCCGTCCAGAACGGGAAAGAAATCCTCTCCTTCCAGGCTTGACTCTACACCTTTGCAAAAGGGTGAATCTCCTTACAGCCGCAACAGGAATTCCCTCTATCATAGCCCGTTATCTCCGGAAGGGTGCACCCCTCAATCTGCGACTTCCACATCGTTTACCCCTCCCTCTGCCACTTCTCGATCCTTTACCAAGTGCTCGAGCTTCTCTCCCAAGCTTGCACACACTGCAGGCAGTGCCCGTTCCTCCTCTTTACACTCCTCCAGCTTGCACTGTCTCGAACCGCATGACTCTCTGTCTTCCTCTAAAAAGCATGGAAAGCACAAATCCGTGCTAAGTGGTTCAGGGAAGGATTTTGCTACCATTCTTGGCACAGCGCTAGCCTTGGGAATGGCAACTCCATCTCCAGATTGGAATGGCCGCAAGGTAAGCGTGCCAGCTTGCATGTAGCTTTGCATTTTACGTACGAATGTGATAACTTTCCATGTGGTTACCAGAGCAGCGATGATTCCCCCGCCACGCCTGCTTGCTACAACACTCCGCCTTCCAAACCGGAGTTTGAGTCCGAAACTGTTAACCTATTTGAAAATCTTGGTAAACAAACGAAAACCAGTGTCTATTATCAACTTTTGGATGTGCAGATATACACACATGCTTTGGCATTCTTGAAGAATACAGAAATATGCATATTGGTCATAAACACTATGCAGGCAACACGCCAGCTTTGAACCACCTCACCAAAACGCGGCCCAGAGTAGCCTCTAGGAGGTGATTTTTTGTCCCTAATGCTCCGCTTCTTTGCCGATTTCACCTGTCTGCCCTTTCACTTTCTTTCTTTCCTTCTTTCTTTCCTTCTTTCTTTCCTTCTTTCTTTCCTTCTTTCCTTCTTTCTTTCTTCTTTCTTGTTTTTGTTGTTGTTGTTGTTGTTGTTGTTATTGGTTGCTTTGCTAAAACCTTTACATGGAATGGATTGCGGTTTGTGTGACAGAAAAGAGCCACAAAGCTTGACCAAGAAGTTTGAACCCGGTCGTCGCGTGTCGCCTTCTGCAAATTGCAAAATCAGCCCGGTTCCCAGCCGCGAGATTCATCTTACGCCGACCTAGCATCTTACACCTTGCTAGGTCGGCGTTCACCAAGTGCAAAATCAGTCTTGCGACTGTTGAATATTGCTTTGTTTCAACTTTACATTGTAAAAAGAGTAATCATTCAGTCAACTTAAGAAGTCTGACTGAATTTGATCAAGCTTAGTCAATGTGTGCAGGGCGCAGTAACGGTTAAGCTCAGACATATGAAAATCGAAACATGCATTAATATATTATGCAGACTGAATGAAGCAATTGATTCCTAAACTTCTGATTAAGTTATATAAGAGATTTTTAGAGCAATTTTTTAATAAGCGAAAGAACTTGTACGATTGTTAAATAATATACTAAGGACTTGTCAACAAATAACTATAATAATGCTAGAGAATTCATAGTCACGATAACTTGAATTAAATCCTTAAAGAAATCTTGCCTTCAACTGTATCTGTGTTATCAAATTACTCACGTGACTAGTAGCCTGAGTTTTATTGACTCTCCATTTTATTTCTTATACTTCCCACTGAGCTCTGAGTGGAAAGTATCAAGTTTCATCTAGTTTTAAAATGATTACAGTGGATATTTTTTTTTTCGCTTAACGACTTTTAATAATTAAGAACGCTTGCTTTTCGTATAGCTGAAAAGGCACCCGAAGCATGTTGTCTATGTTCCTGCTATATACTGGATGACTGCCGGCCGGCAGTGATCAATCAATGATTACTTGCCACTTTCAAATGTGAGTAAAAATAATTATGCTCAGGCCAAAAATTTTATGAAAATTAATCAACATTAACCCTTATCCTGTCAGGTCACAAATGTGATTTAAAAACACAAATGTGATTCTTAATTCCAAACGTGATTTTGGAACACAAACGTGACGCAACGAAGGTGTATTTGCTTGTATTAATAAATTCTATCGTATTGAAGCGAATTATTAAAAAAAAAACCGTGTACTGAGAACGTCAAAACTCATTTTAATCAAGATACAAGTGTCATCATCTTAGCTCGTTGAGGTGCTACAAATTTGTTGCGTGTATGCCATACAAAACATGGCCCCACACGACAAAAGAAATAACGACAATTAGAGCAGTAAGCACGTGTACGCTTTTTGACACCATTCAACATACACGCAACACAACGAACAGGGCCTTGCCTCTTTTCTCCTCGTTTTACTTCAGTGCGTTCGTATGTCATACACAGAAGATGACCAGTACAATTGAGCCTTGCTGCGCGCGCAAGAGCTCTAGAACCTCCCAACACTCCCGCATGGCCTAGCATTTCTTCCACGAGATGTTTCAGCATAGATTTACGCGATTCCTCCGGGTGGTAGTGCTTGAATATGAGACATGCATTTGTTACAACAATATCCAGTAGCCCCGAAAATAATTTCAGCCATGGCTTATTGAAACGCAAAGCCCTCTCTACTCCCCACCTCAAGCGGAGTTGGTCACCAAGATCAACTCCCCCCATTTGCTGTGTATATACCTTCGCTATTTTAAAGCAGGGCACATCGGTGGTCGCCCATCACCACCCTGTAACCGTCTGGAAACAGTGGTTGTAGCCCCTCCCAAAATAGAAGACAAAAACAAAACTACTTTAGTGTCTTTCCATGCTACTACATGTAAGTTCACACCATGCATGGACCAGGTGACCATTTTCATCGTCCCTCTAGCACTTGCGTTACTTACCCCTTGCAGTAAATCCTTGGCTGCCCTCAATCTGGTCTTCAATACTGTCCCAACGCAAGGGATTCCCCGCTTACGGACACAGTCAAAAAAAGTTGTAAACCTGTATAAAAACGATCACAAGCCATGATCCGTCCAGTGTTGTCTATGCCAGCTATGTCCAGCAACTTCATAATGACTGAATATGTCATACCGTGGCCACTTTCATCAGCAACCGTGCCCTCTCCTTCATAAACCAAGACAGTATAAAAGTAACCTGCAATGGAGCAACATAGCGCAAAAAGCTTGAATCCCCACTTGATTGGTTTGGCTGGCAAATACTGTCTCAAATGGCTCCTCCCTTTGAAGGGAATCATTCCTTCGTCGATGCTGAACCATTGTCCCAGATTCCAGAGCTTTTTGAAGCTTCGTTCATCAGCGTCAAAAGCGTTCGCACTTGGGACAATTTGTCATAGGCAGGGTCCCCTCGGGGAGCTGCCACATTGGGGTCCGAGATATGGAAATAACGTTTGATATCGTGAAACCTCTTCATGGGCATGACCCCCGAGAGGTCTCGAAACTGCCAGATGTTTGAATGAATGCCTGCCCAATTATCAACCTCTGCAGACAACCCCATCACTCCCATATACAAAAGTATGGCCACAAACACAAGTATGTCGGAAAGCAAGACTGGCTGCCAAGGCCGTGAACGCTCTGGCACATTGTGCTGGCGCTTATAAGCTGCGTATTTGTTTGTATTTTGGACTACAGTCTGCCAAAAGTCAGTTGGAAGGAGCAAAAAAAAAAATATCTAACATGGTTAGGCTAGAGGGCGCACGGACTGGAATTTGTGGGCCTGACCCCCTTCGAAAGCAGGTATCGCACGAGGAGGTGCCATGCCCTCTTTCCATTCCTTTTCGTCCTTAAACTCACTAGCAGGCAAGCCGTCGAGTTCCAGATCGCGGGGGTTCAGCTCCCCTTCCTCTTCTTCATCTGATGACGTGTCGCCCAATACATCGTCGTCACTGATAAAGCCTGCGTCTGCTCCGACCTCGAATTTTTGTTCACCTGCAGGATTTAATTCTTCTCCTCCTTCCTGATCACTCTTTGTTAGTGACTGGTCATTGTTTGGGCTGCAAAGGACACAGATAAGCAATCCATCACTAAGCCGAGCATGGTAATGTGCACAGACACCAAAAAAAGAACAACACACATCACCAAACTTGGATTAGCAAAAACAACATTGGAAACATAAAACAAAAACATGGAACAAGAAGCAGAGGGTACTCGTAATCGATGTCTTCAGGGTTGCTTGGTATCAAGCCCTCCATCCTACACACAAGGCCAAAACTGAAACCATGTCAGACAAAAACCGACTGAGCCAAGAAAAGGGATAGTACTCATCAGATAGCTGGGGTGCCAGTGGTTGCTCTGCCACTTTGTCATCCCCAGATGATGCCTGCTTCGAATCCGCAGCCCCCTGGACTTGGTACTTGATAATTTCAGAGGCAATCATCGGCGAATCTTCCTCATCTTCATCGTCTCACTCGACCCAAAACTTATCTTTTGTACGACCGAAAACTCTGTGCACAGTTCCACATATGTGCTTTTCCTTCCAGTCATCTGGCCACTTCTGTTTGGCGTAGTCAGGCCCAAATTCCCTGACTGGAACACGCACACGGGTCTTGAGAAGCAAAGGGTGTGCAGAAATTATGATGCTCGAAAAAAAAAAGGGCCGAATGCCACAAAAAAAGTGGTCCAAAAGTGGGAAAAAATTGGTTGGTGACCTATTTTCACTCAAACATTTAAGTCACTTCCCGGTGAGATATTACGTCAGGATCTTCACAGATCTCTTCAGTATCTCTTGAATTATTAAAATACAGCGTGGTATATTATTTTCCTTTCAGAAATAATAATTTTATCGATATTAAAAGCCTGGGACACAAATGTGATTCAGAGACACAAATGTGTTCCAAGACAGGATAAGGGTTAAATCTTTCATTTCATGTATTAAAATCAATAAAAATTTAATACAATTATTCAATATTACCGCTGGGTCAGCCTAAACTGTGTCACTGTCCTTACCCTTATTGAACATTCAAGTTGTAATTTGTAATCGTTAAGGTAATGTCCCAAGCGATAGCTCAGTCGTAGAAAAACTCGGTAATACAACCAAAGACAGTCCTCAAAGATGAGAATGATGTCTAGTTGTATTGTGCTCAGTGAAGCAGAAAAAGAAAACGGCAACAGACCAGGAATAAAATTGCATCAGGTCCAATCCGAACAAATCATGTGATACTGAAAAGAGGCTGGAAAAACTAGATGCACCTGTCACTAGGAAAAAATAGTGCTTTTTACCTTCTATCTATCCCGTTGGAAGGTTAACTACGTTTACCATAAGTAATTGCTTTATGAGCGGAGAAGTAATTTATTCATATAGTCGAATGACCGTGTAGTTCTAGTCAATAAAAGTAACTGACGTAACGGATTTTATTGGCATTCAGGATTGGACAATAATCATTGTGTAATAATTACAGTCGTGCGGACTTTTATTCAGTTTCGTTACTATCTCTGAGTTTGTTAGTTCTGCTATCTACTGACAGCTGCGGATTAAAGTGTCGATTGGGCATCGCGGCTTCTAACGACTCTGAGTCTCTCAGCAAACCGGAGAGTAAAAGGTACTAGATCCGTGAGCGACAGGGTAATTACCTAATCAAGTTGGTTATGAGCCGCTGGGAAAACGATTTTCAGCACAATGCGAGTAGCATTAAACAGTTGATGTCTCACACACCGGTGTTTAGCGGAAACAAAAAGGATTTGCAAAGCTGTTATTACCAGATAGAAGACATGATCCTGGACCTTGCTGACAAAATGGGGGTTTTCGAAATCGACGGCAAGTACGTCTCCAAGAACTGGGAGAGCCTTGTTGAATTCGTCCCACAGCTTGACGACAAAGCAGGCAAGAAAATCCTTAGTCACACTGTGGACATACTCTAGTTGAAGAAAAAGAAGGAGCGCGCTCTCCCTCAGAACCTGGAATCTTACGTGAAAATCTGGATCCAGTCAGCACTCAAACGTGCCTCTGGCGAAGAAGTTGAACAGCCACAGGTTCTGAGACCTGGTTTTCATGCTCGTGAAGACTTGTTTTGAAATATGTCTTTTTTTTTTTTTTTTTTTGACAGGCACCCATCAGAATCTCTGAAGATCAGCAGATCCATTTCGGCAACGCTACGATTCTGGTCCAAGACATGTTCAACATGGCATCCAACGCTGATCTCGTGCATGGCAACTTGGTCTCCCTGACTTTTCCCTCAATTAATTATTGAAAATATGCTATATATATATATATTTTGTTTTCATTCCTTGTGATTGTGTCTTGTTTGTTCCAGACCTGCTTTACGCTGACCTTCCTTACAACATTTCCGAACTTCTTGCTGAAATACGTATACTGAAATCAACAAGGACAGGGTCTTCAAATTGCTGAACTTGCCAGTTCGGTGTTGGGCAATGTTAAAAGGCGCGCCGTCGTTTTCCATCACCATCTGTCCCAGTACAACCTCTTGGTGGAATCTTTGCAGCAGTGTGGCTACAGCACAATCAAGCCTGTGTTCTGGTACAAGGAGAAACACAACTACCAGGGACATGTCCAGAAGTGGATCAAGGCAGTGGAGTGCGTCATGGTTGAGTTCTACCCATCTCAGAATGCATTTACGCTCAATCTCACCAGGAACCTGCTTGATAGTCACAAACTTTACAATGTTCCTGTCCCAACCAGAAAACAGAAACTTACTGGGCCACCGGAGGAACGAGCCAACGTGTTTGAAAAAACCACAGAGTTGTCCAAACGAATCCTCTCTGATGTTCTTCCCCCGCAGAGCAGGGTGTTGGTTACTTGCATAGGCTCTGGCTCGGAGGTCATCGGCGCCCTCCAGGCTAACATGATCGTCACCGGCTTGGACATTGATGCTGGTCAGGTTCAAAACGCCAAGGATCGTGTCCGCAAGCTTTTGGAGCCTGCTGCGAAAAAAGGCAGGAAGCCCAAGGAAGCAGCTGCAGGAAAAAGCTCCCTGAGGGGAAGGAGGAAGAACAAGACGAAGACTCGGAAGACGATGACGACGAGAAGGTCGACGCGACCCATGCCAAGAAAGGTTACATTGGAGGGTAAAAGTCTTCTGTCCACGCCATCTGCTGCGGGTGCGAGGTCACGTTTGACGTGCGGGAGTTTGTCATTGACAGTGCCATTTGCCAGAAATGCAACAGCACTGTTCACAAAGAGCAATGGAAGACAGGCGAAAAGCTGGAAGATTGCACAAATGAGTACGTTCAATGCAATTACACCTGCGGCGTAGAGAAAGGCGATTGCGACAAGCAGGATGGCTTGTTAGCGGAGGGTTCCTTCTGCTCCGAAGAGTGCCACAAAGGTTGGCATGACATGATGATCCATGCCACCCCCGCTCTTCCCGCTGCTAGTACCCAGTAATGCACTTGGATTCGGGCACTGTTTTCGAAATATGCCATATTTTTCGAAAGTACTTTTTTCATTAAATTAACACTTTCGTTTCATTGTTTTAATTTTGCCTGAACGTTTTCGTGCCCGCGGACCGGTTCAAGACTTTCCTTCTCATTTCCACTGGTACTTGTAGTGTGTTTGAAGACATCAGTTCCAGAAAATATGTCATAAAAATCACCTGCTCGAGCCAAAATTGCAATGCTGCATTGTTTTTTGATTGCTGAAACTGCTTTCATAACGTTTTTTTCACTTTTACCCCGGTTAAAACAGAAAATTTTAATAAATTACAGATATTTTTTCACTAAATTGCCGTACGTTGGCAGGTCCAAGTTCATGTTTCTGATTTTTGAATTCGTCCCATTGGAAGGATTCGCTTTCAATTGCATGCGCAATTGGCAAGGCACATCACTAGCCTCATGATCAGCTCACCGGTTGGCTTTTACAACTTGACTGGTTTCAAAACTACCCTTCTTTAATCTTGACTCACCAGTTCCTGCACAAACAATCCTGTCATTCTTTTCGTCGCTTCATTTCTTTTTTCAAGTCGTTGTTTGTTTTCAGGTTTTTTTTTCAGCACGAGTTGCTAAGTGCTAGAGTTGAAACTAGTAAAATATGTCATATTTTCGTCGTGTTAACATTGGTATGTTTTTATTAATTACAAGAAATATTTTACTCCTCCGGAGGGGTAAATGAAGCCGTACGTTGGCAGGTCCAAGTAGATGTTCTAGATGTTCTAGATCTTGGTCACGCAGTAGTACCACTAAAATGCATGTTTTTACATGTCAAAATATATGTAAACGCTAGCAGAAAAGCCTAGAAAAAACGGTGAACGCAAGAACAAAGGTGGCGCAAAGTAGGTTTGAGCAGTTGGACACAAGCCTTGCAAGGTTTGAAATTGCTCCAAGTAGCACTTTTATGCATAAAAGTCACACATGTGGGCAGCCCAAATCACTCACACAGGGGTCAGAACTAAACAATAAGGGGCCGGAAGCTACGCCGGGTGCCGGTTCAAACATGTTTAAAAAAAACTAGAGTAAAAAAGTTCAATTTAATCATTTCCAACCATGCTCACTTTTATGCATAAATGGGATTGACTCCCATGAAACACCATGAAAAGTTACTCCGAAGCCTGCTGAGTAGAAGCAGCAAGTGCAGCAGCATTCTTGTGCCACTTGGTGTGGCACGCGTCGTTGCAGAAGTGACCATGAACGAAATAGCCATCGGTTTTAACACAGCCGTTGAGGATGGAGTCAAAGCAAACGATCGAACACGGAGCTGCGGAACCGGAGGAAGACGACGAACTGGGCACGTACGACGGTCGTAGTGGCTGTCCTGTTTGCAGTGCACAAAGTCATCTTCTTCGAGGTCCAAGCCTTGCTTGCAAGTGAAACAGACCGCCTTGGCTCGCCCTTTGCACTTCCGCCAATGTGCAGCATTTTCTCAAGAACTTTGTCGACTTTGCCTGTGTCGTTTTCCTCCTCCTTCTCCTCGTCGTCCTCAACTTCGTCGTCACTGGTAGCCTTTTTCTTCTTGCCCTTCTTCTTGTTCGGGTTCAGGAAATCCCTGACACGAGACTTCGCGAATTCAACCTGCTTTGCATCGTTGTCGATTCCAGTAACTTGCATGTCGGCCTCCAAAGCTCCGATTACCTCTGAACCCGAACACATGCACGCAACAAGAACATTCCTTAGAGGTGGCAGAATGGTTGACAAAATCTGCTTCGACAGCTCCGTGGGCTTCTCGAAGACGTTCACGCGTGCTCCGTCGGAGGAATGACGCTGTTCTTGACCGGTACTTCGACGACGAAGAGGTTGTGACGTAGGACAGGGTTCTGGTCGAGGTTGAGGGTGAAGGAGGCCTGCTTGGGATTGAAGGCCACCAACATCATCTCCACCGCCTTGATCCACTTCTGGACATCTCCCATGTAGTTGTGATTCTTTTTGTATCAGTACACCGTTTCAATGGTGTTGTACCCAGTCGATGTAAGAGCCTCCACCAGCATGTTGTACTGGGAAGGATCGCAGTGACAACAGCCCCCTTCTCAGAGTTGCCTACGACACTGAATGCCTTGAGCAAGGTTGATCTCCTCCTGATCATGCTGTAATTCCGAAATGTTGTACGGCAAGTCCGCGTACAGGCAGTATGCAAACACAGCAAAAAAAACCAGAAAAAACGTGAACTGGCAAGAACTGAATGTGACACTTATGCATAAAAGTCATGACTGCGGAAAAGGCAAGGTGACCAAATGCAGAGTCAGATGGAAGAAGACTTGCCATCTTGAACATGTCGCCCGTCATGACCTTTACGTTGTCAATTTCCAACTCCGTTTTAGCCTGCACAGGCAAAACCAAACATGACACTTTTATGCATAAAATTACAAGGTGACGACTAGACCTGAAGGGCTTCTGGGTCGGCCTCTTTTCCCGTCGTGTAACGCACTTTGGCAAGGTCGAACCAGACGAGCACTTGCTTCCTGAGCGCTTCAGGAATCTTGCGAGACTTGATGGCCGACTTGCACAGGAAATCGACGGTGGCCATCATGGTCCTGCGCGAAGTCTCAGTGTTTAATTGCGGAACCAACAAGCACAGTTCCTCCCAAGTCTCATTGATGAGAACTCCCTCGAGTTGAAACATGTTCATGGACTGGGCCAGGGCAACAATGTCCTCCTTCAACTTGTGATAGCAGCAGTACTTCTTCTGACTGATGAAGAACTCCTTCATGATGCTGTTGACTTGCTTCAACTTGCACTCAGAGAGCTTTTTCACAAGAGCTTTCATTTCCTCCAAAGCCAGGCTTGTCCTTTCGAATTCAGTGCAGTTCGTTGATGCTGTCGATGATGGCCTTGTCCATGTCTTCGCGAATTCCATGGCGGGAAAGAAGCTGCTTCCACACCTTCCAAAGATCGCCTGTGTGAGACGACACGTAGATCCACATCGAATTTAAGGTAGCTTGGTTGATCTTGCGGAAAAGAGCAAACTCCTGTTTCCAGGTACACAAAAACTTTTGAATCGACTTTGCGGATTGATCCTTGAGGCGCAAAATCGTAAGGTAGCCCTGGTTGTGGGCAGCGATGGCGTTCTCCCCACACGTGTTCTTGCGTTGCGTCTGCGCCAAGCGATTCTCGTAGGCACCCAACAGACTCACTGCACGCCGACCTTTCTCGTTCCATCTCACGAATCGAAGCTTCGACATCTTGATGACTTGCCACAACGCCCCTGCGTGGGGTGCATTCGGTGCAAGCGCTGAATTGCGTTGGAGGTGTGGAGGCCCACGAATGCCTCCATGTGCAGCTTGCCTTCCTTCATCTTGTCCCTCAGGAACGTTTGCAGCTCCGTACGCTTGTCCAACGGAATGTTGTTCCAGTCCAGTTTGCCGCCCTTGCCGTCGATGACGCCCGCAGCTTTCCACTTTCTTGTCCATTCATTGACAGTGTCTCGGTCGCAGAAAGCAGGAGGCTCCATCAATTCGTTGTCCTCGTCGCCCAAGCCAAACTCTTTGTCAAAGACAACCTTGTCATTTTTGTCCTGCAGCCAACCCACCCACTCGATCTTGTGGTTGGGTTTGCCACTCGTGTAGAAATTGTTCATGAGTTCGCCGACATGGTTCTCGTCCAGCGAGCGGTCGATGACTCATTTGTGCAGAGCACCCGCGATCTGGTCCGGCAGAACTTCGACGTTGTCGTACGAGAGCAAAGAGATGCCTTGAGTTGCTGCTTGGACCAAGGTCCTCGTTTCTGAACAACACATGACACTTTTATGCATAAAAGTCACAAGCACAGACAGGCTCAAATGAGGTTTTACCTTCTTGGTACTTGGCTTCTTCTTGCGCTTGCTTGTCTTTTTCTGTCACGTTTTTGCCGAGCTTCTTGTTGCCTTTCATTTTCTTTGCTTTCTTGACTGCAGGAGAAAGTTTGCTAGTGTCAGGACTCAAGCTGAGGTCTTCATCCCTTTTGTCCTTTGCATTGGTAGGGGTTGACACGACAGAGCTTCCTGATGGGCTTGATTTCCTTGAAGCAGAAACAGTAGCCTTCAGTTTTAGTTTCAACGGTGGGGAATTGGGAAGAATTTTTCCTTTTCTGACCCGAACCTGAGGCCTGAGACTGCAATTCACCGTCGTCATCTTCAGGGTCATTTTCCTGGGTCTCCATTTGACTGAACGAAGCTTGCTTCTGAGCCTGGGCTTTCTTTGTCGAAGACAGTGTGCGAGCCAGGGCACTTGCTTCATCTTCTTCCTCGTCGTCTTCTTCTTTTGCATCTTCTTCAGTTTTGTCTGCTTCTTCTTTCTTGTCCCCTTCCAGTTCAGCCTTGCCCTTGTCTTTGCCATCCTGACCAGCAACTGTTGCTTCAGCTGCAAACGGTGAGTCTTCGGATTGCGTTTTACGCAAAGGGCTTGGTGGAATTACATCTTCGTCTCCAGTTCCCTGCAAAAGAAAAATTCAGGTGGAACCAGATCCTGAAACCGGTTAGCACTTTTATGCATAAAAGTGGTGAGTGAAATTGGGCTCGGGCGTAAAAATCGGCTGCACTTTTATGCATAAAAGTGGTGTGTGAAAAAGGCAGTCGAGCCCATCCGAACATGGAACTTTTATGCATAAAGGTGCCAGCTGCAAATGGTCCAGACCTGTTTTTCAGTGGCAGCCGCTCTGGCAACCTTCTCAGCCATCGCCTGCAGCAACTCTTTCAGCTTCTTGTTGTTCATAATCAAAAGGGGGGCAGGGGACGAATTCAAACTCAGCCACACACACAAAGACATCAAACATGGAAAAAACAAACAGAAAGCACACACAGACGGGGAAAACAAGACAGAGAGAACTAGAGAACGAAAGGGACATGCTTTTTGACCAGTAGGTGCACTGATGGTCACGCCCTTTTCAAAAATGCGATGCAGCGACGGTTCCCAGGTCACATCCTCAGGCAAGTCTGCTCTGTTGCCCGAATGCAAACAGTGTCGCTCCTCCACATGAAAGATGATGGTTTGGCCCTTCTCTTCGTCCCAAACAGAAACGAGCCACATTCGACCCGTAGGACTTGGAGGAAGCAAACTTGCTCAGCACTCCCGAAAAAGTAGGTCGAATGTTTTTGCGACAGTCTGGCACTAAAGCGGGTAGGACAATCAGATCCAGGTTTTGGTCGATCCACCAGTACCGAGCGGAGTTGTCCGCAACATGTTTTTTTTCAGACATTGTCGCAAAGCAGTTTTGGGCTGTCGAGAAAAACAGAGGGTGGTTGAGAAAAGGCAGAAAGGGACTTTCTGCTCTCAAGAAAAAAAAAATGTCCTGAGCCAAAAACAGTGTTTTTTTTTGCCGAATCATAATCGTGGGCCGCGGGATTCCAAATTTGAAGTACGGTTCGGATTGGCCCAAAGATGCATTTCCGGACTAACAACTTGAAAAATGATTAGCCCAAAACAGTTTTCAGGCGCTGGTGGCACTGGGTGTCCCTTTTGGACCCGCCCGGATTAGCATTTATGCATAAAAGTCTCACATTCAACTCAGCCCAAACCGGTTGTTCATTTTTTTTTGAAAAAATCAAAGCTGAAAAGACGGAGACTTATGGAGTAGGGGCCGGTTGGTCGTAGGTTGTAGAGACTGCTGCACTATGTGCAGTTGTGCCTGATGATCTTAAATGTTAATATTAATTGATTATTAAGTAATATAATTGCTTTTTTCTTAATATTACTACTTTGAATGCTAGTTAGAGCTTGCAATCTCATCGTGCTCACATGCAAAAATATTAAGTCAACCCGCAGTCCGGACCTGTATAACTAAATGGGTAAGTTGATGTAATATGAATTACTATGCATAATTATATGCAAATACTGCATTAAAACGCACAAAAAGTGAAAAAGTGAGGTTCAATTCCAGTAGATGACCACAGAGAGCATCTACTGGAATTGCATCTCAGCAACCCGCAGTCCGCACCTGTATAACTAAATGCGTAAGTTGATGTAATTGTAGTATGAATTACTATGCATAATTATATGCAAATACTGCATTAAAACGCACAAAAAGAAACTTTAAATGAGAAAAACAAAGTTTTCCAGATAAATCTGGAACTTCTGCCACTTGGCAGGTAATAGAAAGGCTTTGTCTGCAGCAACCTAAGTTAATCATGCTATAGAATTTTACACCCGCCCATTAGCAAGGAAGCTGATAAAATTGGTGGTTTGCTGCGATTGCGTTGCTAGAAAAGCTGAAAGAGCATTATTTCCAGCACCGTGGGGCTGGTAGCACACATAGCACCTGCAGTTAGCAGGATGAGGCATGGCAGGAAATGCCCCTCTGCACCGCGGGCACGCACACCCGTCACCGTGCTGGAGGCAGACAAGGCACCTGCACGTGGGTGCATGCTGATAACGAAAGGGAGCGCGCTTCGGAGCGCATTTGAAACACTTACATCCTTCACCATGCTTGGGCTCGACTTCATTTACCTCGCAATCAGGGCATTCACAGCCCTCACCATGCGCAAAGCATTCGGCGCACTTACATGCTTGCCCATGACGCTGCACTCGCTGCGGCTGCTGGCTGCCCTTGCGCTGCTTGTGGCCCTTGCGCTGCTTGCGGCCCTTGCGACCCTTCGCAGGCTTCGGCTCCTCCTCCTCCTCCTCCTCCTCCTCCTCCGACTCCGTCTCTGGCTTAGACTTTTTCTGCTGCGGTTGCTTCTTTTCTGGCTTCTTTGCTGCAGGCGTCGGCTTGTGCGTCGACGCAGGCGTCGGGACAGGCGGCGACTTTACTTCCATCACGTCGGCTTCCATGGCACGCATGAAGGCACAGGGAGGACACTTGCAGCCAGGCTTGTGGTGCGAGTTGCCTCCGCCACCCTTCTTGCTAGGCTTGGTTGGTTTCGGAGTCGCTGTGGTTGGCTTCGGATTCGCTGGGCTTGGCTTGGGATGTGCTGGAGGACCCACATCCAACCATTTCAGTTTCCCATCCTGCAGTCAAAAAGAAAAGTGCTCACACATATTACTACTACACTCAACAGAAACGTACCGCATCCACACCGACGGGGATTGACACCGGTTGCTTTCCCGCAGGATGGTTCTTCCAAAATCCCGGCCCGTAATCGGTCAATGGGAACATGCCGATGTAAAAATCTGCAACCAGTACCGGAATGGGAAGCTTCCCCCCTCTTTTTTCGTCGGCATGGTGAAGACCACATTCTCTCCTGAAAATTCTGCAGCATGATCAATCAAGCCGCCTCCTTGAGAAGCAGGAATGTTTCCTGCTAAAATTTGCTCGCGCTTGTTCATGTTCAGCTTCCATATCTTGCGCTTGAGCCTCAACGTGTGGGTGCCGGGGTTCGCTGCAATGATTTTGAACTGTTCGGGATCCGTGACCTCGTCGAACTCTTCGCCGAAAAATTCCAACCGTGGATTGTGATCCCCGTCAAACCCGTTCAAGCGGAGGCCACTGGAACCAATGAAATCTCCAAGCTTGCCCCCATTGATGGGCATTGCATAAACCTTCACGCAATCCGCACCCAACTCCTTGCATTCGTCGCCAGCGATGGTTCGCATGTCTAACAGCCCCAACTTCCACTTTGGAAGCGTGGCGCTCCGCTTGGGCCTCGCGGAACTGCATAAAAAAATTATGCATTAATATTTGATTGAAGAAATGAACTTACCCGGGGGAGATGGCAGGGGATGCGCTGTCCGCTGCACTAGTCTTGCGCGAAGGGCTGCACTTCTCTTGCCGCAGCCAGACAGCCTTCGGAAGTGGAACATCCGAAGGCCAAGCATTGTTACCAGCAAACAGATGGGGCTCAAACGCAGCAGAGATAAACTTCTTCACATACTCGTCAGAAACGTTGCCAGGATGGACATTCCAGTCCTTGGTGGTCGCGAGCGGATCTATGTCTCCCTCCTCGCAGAAAACAAACTCAACAGATGGTTCAAACACACCCTCCGCCGTGATTTCCTCCACCTGGCGCGCAAGCATAACTGCACGTCGACCCATCGTGAAGGTATCTTCAGTCGCTTGCTTCTTCTCCAACCAGCGACCAGGCCTGCAGCAGTGCAAGCATTATTACAGCTTTCTATCACAGCTACGCCAGTAAGTACCCCAAGCACGCCAACCTCTCTGCACTACTACTAGGGCCTCGGGTCGTGAGCCAGCAATCCAGCGACTACCAGTCCACAAGCAGTGAAGGAATGCGTGCACAATCTAGAAAAAAAAAGTACCCCTATCTCTAATCCCAGATCACTCCAGTACTGCTTGATGAGCAGCGAAAAATAAATGACAGCATTGGTCATGGGGTCCGTGAACGCTAAGAGAAGCCTATCATCACATAGCACTGCTTTATTGTACCATTCATGAAAACAGCACGTACCCTTTCTGCAATTCAACTTTTTCCTCTTGCGAGGCATCCTGCGCGAACTTAACGTAGTACTTCTTGGTGTTGGGGATTGCCCAATACTTCAAGGCTGGCTTCGGATTGACTACGAGCTGAAGTATGCGCCTGGGCTGTTTAGGCGCGCCGGTGAGGGGCGGCGACACATCTTCACGCGCGGGGGAAGGCGGCGGCACATCTTTACCCGCGGGGGGAGGCGGCGGCACATCTTCACGCGCGGGGGAGGCGGCGGCACATCTTTACGCGCGGGGGGAGGCGGCGGCACATCTTCTTCATTGAGACGCAGGACTGCGTTCTGTTGCAGCAGACCTGACTTGGCAGCTTCGGAAAACTTGCTGATGTTCTGCAAGTCCTTCTGCAACTGCAGCTGCTGTTCCGCCGTCAGCTCAGTCCTTTCCTCCTCGCGGCCGTTGTGCTTCGACTCGCTGTCAGAACATTAAATAATAATATTGCAATGCAAATCAAAGTAGTAAACCTGTCATTGGGGTCGGAGTTGCCTTCTGCCGCAGCCGGGCTCTTGAGAAGAAGAAAAAGGAGAAGAAGAAGAAGGAGAAGAAGAAGAAGGAGGAGAAGAAGGAGGAGGAGAAGAAGGAGGAGGAGAAGAAGGAGAAGAAGAAAAAAAAGAAGCATAGTTGTAGCAATACTATCAGCTGCATTAGTAGTTACTAGTAGTAGTAGTAGTAGTAGTAGTAGGAGGAGGAGGAGGAGGAGGTCTGGAGAAGAAGAAGAAGAAGAAGAAGAAGAAGAAGAAGAAGAAGAAGAAGAAGAAGAAGAAGAAGAAGAAGAGTAGTAGTGGTAGTAGTAGCAGCAGTAGCAGTAGTAGTAGTAGTACTGGTAGTAGTAGAGGGAGGAGGAAGAGGAGGAGGAGGAAGAAGAAGAAGAAGAAGAAGAAGAAGAAGAAGAAGAAGAAGAGTAGTAGTAGTAGTAGTAGTAGTAGTAGTAGTAGTGGTGGTAGTAGTAGTAGCAGCAGTAGCAGTAGTAGTAGTAGTAGTATTAGTAGTAGTAGAGGGAGGAGGAGGAGGAGAAGAAGATGAAGAAGAAGAAAGAAGAAGAAGAAGAAGAAGAAGAAGAAGAAGGAGAAGGAGAAGGAGGAAGAAGAAGAAAAAAAAGAAGAATGTATGTAGTTGTAGTAAAACTAGCAGCTGCAGTGAGGAGGAGAAGATGAAGAAGAAGAAAGCAAAAAAAAGAAATTCAATTACTACCCCTCGGCTTGTTTGCTGTTATTGTTAGCAGCTTGATCTTCCATCTCGTTTGCCAAGGCGCGCTTGGTTTGTTTTCTCTTTTTCTGTGCCGCCTGCAGACAATGTCATGTATGTGCATGGCATATGTATGTATCATTGATTTGCCAACCGGTTTGCGTTGCTTCTTTTTTGGAGGCGACTTAGAAGAAGGGCTTGCAGCTTCAGGCTCTTCTGCAGGTAGCGCAGTGTTTGCTGCAGGTGCTTTGCCCCTTCGAACTCTGCGCCCACTTGCAGACGGCAGATCTTGAAAGATCTCGTTCTTGGAGGCCAGAACAAATGTTTTCCCAGCAGGAACGTACGTGTGTACGACGTTATCTGGTACACTGTGCCATGCCTTGGCCTCTGCCTTGGGGGAAGGAAAATTCCAATACTTTGCAGTAACTTCTGGGGGGATAATGCAATCCTGCAAGTTTTTCCAATTCGGTTCGCCGTTGGTTTTCAAAAAAATGCGTTGCCCCTGATCGTCCCTCTCCACCCGAAAATTTTGCATGCTCGAGACAACATGCTTGTCTACTGAATCGTCACCTTTGGGCTTTCCAGAACTCATTTCTCAATTCACTAAGTGAGTGTTGGAGGGAAATTCGACTTGAACAAAAGACACACCGGTCGGAGGTGGAAAAAGTGGCTGAAATGCCACTTTTCCAGTGTGGATTCCCTTTTTTTCCAACGTACAGGGGTGCACTCTCGTCGTCTTCAAGGCCACTACTTGTCTTCTGTGCTGTTTGACAGACGCCCTCGGTATGGTTGATATGATATAATGCTACATGACGTTTGATTTATGACATCTAGGGCGTCTGTCAAGTTTTTTGGACCTAGTTCTATCGGGAAAAAGTAAAAGTGCTGCACTTTGAAAAGGTCTCATGTTTTTCTTTTTTTAAAATGAAAACACGTTGCTCCACGACCACAGGCATGCTGGTATGTCTTCCCCGACCCCTGTGAAGCCGCTGGCAGTGCCTAGCGCGGCAGCAATAAGGCTTGCAAGGGCCAAAGCTTCCAAGTATGCGAAATATTATTATATAATATACCACTGCTAGAATGGAGTTGGATATCAGCTCAACACTTGTTTCTCATGCCCTCACACTGTCAAACATGATTTTTTATGATATAAAACATGAATCCAACATATCAGGGCCTGCATTATTTCCTGTTTGTGGCAGGCTAACTGGCCACAGTGGGCATGAAGTGCAGCACTCACCTGGTGATCTACTAGACACTACTACGCTAGTTGATGATGAATCCGAGCATTCCTCATGTTCGTCAACAGCAACCGACAGCACTCTATTCATGCATGGCTGTAGCACGTCAGCTGGTTCATGTTCAGACTCAGGGTGTCAGTTTAGTCAGTCTGCGGGATCGCGATCGTTTCAAAGACAGGGTGGACACTCAAGAAAGCGTATCGACGAGAGAACCGTTTCCGAACAGCGTGCCAAGAGGCTCAAGAAGAGTAGGGAGTACCAGGCATGTAAACGGTCAGCTGCAGTAGTGGAGGCTGAGTTTCCTAGTGATGAAGAGCTGCAGGCCATGTTGCTCTCTGCGCAAGGGCGACAGAGATTTCCCAAAACCAGCGCCCTCCTAGAAACTAACAAGGCTCAGGCGCACATGGCACAGCAGCCCAACAGTGTGTCACCCGAGGGCGCAGCAGCCGACAGCGAAGTGCCCGTCAGCAGTGGAAAGAAAGGGGTGGAGAAGAGAGCTAGCAAGCAGGCTGCTACAATTAAACCTACTGCTTCTAATTCCTCGGGCGCGGCCGCAGCAGCTTCTACCAGACAGCCTCGCTCCAAGGCGGCGAAGGTAGACTCATATGCTGAAAGCGACGCAGAAGATGATGAAGGGAGCGAGTACGAAGAGCCCGCAACGCGCTGGATGTGCGCGTATTGTAATTATCCAAATCCATTAGGTCCAGGTGATCAGGAATTCGCAGGATGCATTAACTGCGGTGGCTTGGCTTCATCTGATGATGAATCAGATCTGGAGGAGGATGAGTGAGTGGGCGTGGTTTTTTTTTATTTTTAGCAGCTGAATGAGGCCAATCATGTTGAAAGTCCTTAGAAATGTAGCTGCTTGAGATGCTGACACTGTGTCTTTGCACTGGCACTGCAGGACTTTGAATTATTGCATGTTGTCACTAGCTTAGCGTACTTGTACTGGCGAGTGGCTGGCGGGTGCCACCAGGACCAGAAAAAAATAATTAGTGGCAACAAAAGCTGAATTCAATTAAATCTGCATCGAAATCGTGTTTGTATTGTTTGTACTTACGCGCTGATAGCAGGTAACATGTAGCACGTGCACTTTGCAAGTACCGGTGCAGGCCGCTATCTGCTATGGTCTGCATGCTC
This sequence comes from Paulinella micropora, assembly GCA_019918135.1. Lineage (NCBI taxonomy): Eukaryota > Cercozoa > Imbricatea > Euglyphida > Paulinellidae > Paulinella > Paulinella micropora. Next base: position 25,092 of record WBZZ01003211.1, read on the forward strand.
ATCTACGCACCTTAATAATAGTTCAAACATTGTTTTTTTGCATTAAAATACAATATTACAGCTTTAAACAGTGTTCTACGTCATTATTTTAATATTTGAAACTTTGCATGCAAAAAAAGTTTCCCTACGACCGGACCCGGGGCGGCCCCTACTCCATAAGTCTCCGTCAAGTCAATTTGGACTTTTTTTGCATAAAAGTCTCATGTTCAAACTGGACTTAGAGCTTTTCATGACCTCTGAAAATGCATGTTTTTCAGATCCTTAAGCGTGATTACCTTTCCACACTGAGATCTCATTTCAAGACCCTCGCACAACAGCTGGAGGGCCAGCCACATCGACCTCCACACGACGAGATCGTTCAAGGCAACCTAAAACTGCGCAAAAGTTCTACAAGTACAGTACCCAAGCCTTTGTTGAGCAATCTTGAAATGAAAAAAATTGTTTGGACAGGCGACTTTCTGGGGTTTGGATTCGAGGCCTGGCTGAAAACGTTTGCTCCAGAGCGACTTCACCGCTACTGGAAAAGATGGCGTCAGTCCAAGACGGTAAAGGGGGGTACTCGGAAGTTGGACGAAGCACAAGCAATGCATCTGATCGCAGAAGGGAAACACGTGTTTGCTTCGTTCTTTGTTTTCACGGTGTTTCAGTAAGGACGGCGTTTTACGCAATAGGAGGTGGATCTGTGTCTCGAACTAAAACATCGTGGTCTCAGCAGAGAAGGGATCGATGTTCTCTCTTCTGCAGGAAGAATTCTTCCTTTGCGAAGCTTCGATCTGCACAGAAGCAAACGACCTGAAACTGTGATGGAAAGAATCAGGTAAGCAAGGCGTGAACTCACACATAAAAACGATTCTACACATTGTTAAACACATTTTTGTCACACACCGAAATTGTTGCATTGACAGTCTTTGCTTTAAGATCAGTTCGTGGAGGGTTTTCAAGAAGTCACCAGACAACCACTGCATTTTACACTGTTAACGAAGTGTTTTCAGTGGAAGGGTAGACAATTTCACACAAAACCGAACGAGCCTGAAAAAAGCTTATAGGGCCAAACCGGACATGGGACTTTTATGCATAAAAGCTCAAAGTGTGAAAAGTCCATTTTGGAACAGTTAAATTTTAAAACGTCTGCAGTTCTCTGCAAGAACCTTTCAGGTGCCACCAGTTCCTGGAACCGGTCAGCACTTTTGTGCATAAAATTACTGAGGGAAATTGGGCTCGGGCGTAAAAAGTGAGCCCCAATTGGAAAATCCAAAAAAACGTGAAAAAGGCAGCCGAGCCGATCCTACCATGGAACTTTTATGCATAAAAGCGCCAACTGCAAACGGTCCAGACCTGTCTGAACCGAACAGTTTGGTTTTCATGAATCGTGGTGTGTTTGATTTCTTTCAAAAGTGGCGTGAAACATGTTGAAACCACTCTTGATGTACATGAAGATGCTAGTTCAGAAACACAGATTTCAGGGTTACTTCAGTAGAGCATGCAAATGTCTTGAGAGGTGACAAGAAGGAATTTTAAAGCATGCATTTGTTTTTCAATGTGTCCCTTTTTAAAACTTCCCTCAGTACTAAAACACAAACAGCTGAGTAAACCAGCATCACTGCACCTGTAAACATGCTACTGTGCTAGGCAAAATGAAGCCCGTACTGACGTGATCTGGTCTACTTGGTTCGACAACTTTGCAACGAGTCTGAAGTTTCGTAATGTTGGTGTTCCCAATTTGGGTCTCAGCGGGCCCGTACAACAGCGGACTTTGGACAGTTGTGGGTGTAATTCAGTCGCAGCGGTTGCAGCCTCCCAGCTTAATGTGGAATGACTGCAAGAGAAACGCAATTCCAGATGATCTTTTTCAGCAGGCTTTGACGGAACTTACACGAAGTAGGATGCACGAGTTGCAAACCAGGAATCCTGACTTTTTGCAATTTTTTCAACACTCTGCTTCCAGGAAATCAGACAGAATTCCGCTCAGGTTGCCCGTCAGTCTTTCCACGGACAACGACCCTGCGAACAAGGGGACTATTTTCTTCGTTGTGCGGTTGGAAGACCGAAACATCGCATCCAATGATGCGTTGATTCGTTTGTTGCAAAAACTTGCAGCGGATCAAAGACAGGAGGAAGAGCGCCGTTACAAGCTCTACACGGTCGATTCCAACATTTACAAAAGAATTCTCAAAGTGTGTTTTTTAAATTTGTGACGAAGTTGTGCAAGAACAGCTTTTGTGCATGTGCGGTTTTTGCAGGCAATGTTGGACTTGAGCGGAGGCTTTGCTCGCCTGAAGTCCTGGATGTGTGTGTTTCTCGGGCACTGGCATGTGCACAAGTTCTTGTGCATTTTGATTTGGCGTGAGTTCAAGCGCCAAGTGTTCGGCACTGTTTCCTGACAAAAAATTCTGCATCAAGCACCGGCTGAAGACAATCACTGCAATCATGGCTTACCTGCGACTAGCTTACCCTCACGTGAGAAAGGACATTCAGGACAGCTCTGACAACGCGGCCCTTCCTGAAGAAGCTAGAAAAGCACTCCGAAGTCTTTTGACGTTGTTTGAGTGGTTCATGCCCGTGGTAAGTCTTTGGCTCAGCTCCACTGTTGAAATATGCAGTTTTGTTCTTGTTGTTGTTGTTGTTGTTGTTGTGCAGGGCCAGGACCTTGGTTGCGTCATTCGTGAAAACTTGCCCAAACAAATTTGGGTGTACTTGCACAGAGCTTTGCATGTGTTGTTGCACTTAAAAGCCAACGAGTACACACATGTCCTGACGTTGCACCTGCTGCTGTTGAACTACTGGCGAAGTGTGAACCACCCTGCTTGGCGAGCGTTCCAGCATGACCCCAGGATGTTCTCTGAAGAAAAATGTGAAGCGAATCTCAGCAGCGTTGCAAGGAATTCTTTGAGCGACCCGATGCGGTTTGATCTTCAACACGTACAGAAAACGCTGTTGTTGCAAACCTGTGCGAAAGCTCCCGTAACCAGGACGGACAGAAGATTGAGCCTCGGGGTCCAGAGGTTGAGGCGGCGTACAATTTTTTACTGGAGCTTGTAGCAAGCCTTAAAGGTGGAACTGCGAGAATGTACCCTGTTGGCGCAGCTGAAGACTGGGATTCCAAGGATGACATGAAGAACAGGCTTGTTTCATTCGAGATCAAGTTGCAAGTCAAGAATGATGTTCTTCCTCAGTTCGACAGAAACGTCCAGTGCTGCAAGCGCCTTTCGGTTTTGAACTGGCTTGTCACTGTTCGCGCAGCAATTGAGGAAGGAGTCGTGGATGATCCGCTCCAAGATTCCCAGGAGGCAGACTCGCAAGGGAACAGGGAGCTACATGCATCGCAAGGCGAACAGGAATTGTCACAGGCAAGTTTGCAGAGAAGAGATTCAGCAATGTCTGCGGCAGATGCAAAGGCAGGGAACGGCCCTCAAGAAGGGTCACTGGCGAGGAGTCCCAGAATGTTACCGCGGCCAAGGCGCAGGCGTCGAGGGGAAGCAGAGCTGGACGCAGCTGAAGATGGAGATGAAACAAAAGAAATGGCGCACAGCGATTCCCAGTGTACCTCAGACAGTGACGATGACAAGTCTTCAGATGACTGGGAGGGCTCTGCCGCCGACGCTGAGTCGGAAGCAGTTGCTAGCCAGCAATCACTTCGTCCGCCCTTGCGCAGCTCTGCACGCGCAGTCAGGGCAAGAACCTGGATGGCACGCTTTGGTGGGGATTTTGACACTGACTCGACTCCGTCAACAGCTTCCCGCCAGAGGTAAAAGATTGGGCACGGTACGACCGGTCGGAATTTTTGCATTAAAATTTTTTTTCAGTGGGGAAGTTGCATTTGCAAATGACCTATGTCAGGATTAACATTCCGGCTGATCCTTGTGCGGCAGGTTTAGTCAATGTTAATGTAGCACTTGTATGCATATTTGGATCAAGTGTCGTTTCCAATGACTAGAATGACATCAGTTTTAATTTAACCTAGTGTTAATTCAACTTTTCTTACTTCAGCTACTGTTTCAGTGTCTGGAAATGGTCAGTGCAGCAGAATTTAATTTACTGAGTCAGTTCAAGGAATGCAAAATGCTTTTATGCATAAAAGTCACAATTTAGTTGATCTCGGCTGGGTTTTTTTGGACAAACTTTTTTACCTTTTTTTTTGCAACAGCTTTCCCTCACTTACTAGACCTTGGTCGCGCCATTGTACGGCGATTTTCTGGTCCGTTACTAGGTACACTCATATGTTAAATCTAGCAAAAATGCAACAACAAAAAACTGTTAAACTAGGAAAAACAACAGCACAAAACATGTTTGGACACTTCGAAACCTGAAATTTAGACATGGAAAATCCAGGAAAAGCAATTGATGCATAAAAGCGTACATTGAGAAAAGCCAAAAAGAGACTTTGAACCGGATTAGCAACAAACTTCTGGATCGAAAATGCTCCGGAAGCAATTTTTGAAACAAAAAACTAGTAAAAAAAATGTACGAAAGGCTCATTTAATCAAAATCAACGTTAATCACTTTTATGCATAAAAGCAAAAAGTGTTCAAAAACACAGACATTTTCACCACTTACTCCTTGCCCTGCGATGCAGCTGCAATCTTTTGAAAATTGTGCCAATTCATGTGGTAGGTTTCGTTGCAAAAAAAACCTTCGGTGTGGTAACAATCGTTGATTACACAACCATTGAGTGCCTCATTTTAGCAACCGACCTAGCAGGGCGGTTTGTTCGATACATCACCGGACGAAGACGACGAAGCGGATTGTTCGTGAAGAAGATAATTGTCTATTTCACAGTGTACGACACCTCCAAGCTGGAGGTCAACCTCACCTTTGCAAGTAAAACAGCTTGAAACGCTATGTAGAGCTTTTATGCATAAAAGGGTCACTGGGAAATTTCCAATGAAGTGCTTTTATGCATAAAAGCTCCACATTGGCAATTGCAAATGTGTCCCTTTCATACATAAAAGCAAAGCCCGGAACTACCTGGGCAACGGTGGGCCCACCGTGGCAGACTGCTGAGCCAGGTCTTGGAGCAGTTCTTTTGTCCTCTTGTTCAGCTGTTCTGCATGCAAAAATGGAATTCATAATTTGTTTTTTCAACCGCAAAAAACGGGGGAAAGCACATGGACATTTTTTTTCAAACGAGACCACACATTTGAATCAAAGTAGTCAAACAACCAAGAAATTTCAAACACTGACACAATGCAAACAAGACATCTTCAAGCACAAGTGAACAGAGAAGACTGACTGGTTGGTGCTTTTTCTGTAGCCCCCTTCACAAAGATGGCTTGCAAGGACACATCCCAGGTCACATCCTGTGGCAGTTTGGCCTTGTTGCCCGCATGCAAACACTTGAATTCTGCGAGGGAAACGCGTTGTGGCTGTTGCTTGTTTGGATCAAACACACTCACTTGCCACATTCTGCCTGTTTGAGTACTAGTTGAACCAAACTTGCTGACCAAACCGAGGCTTGAGCCTCCAATCTTGGTCTCAGTCTCAACCCAACGATTGCTAGAGACAAACAGCTCAAGCTTCTCATTTACCCACCAGTGGAAATGTTCAAACTCTTTGTTAGTGCTTTTGTCATGCATCAGCTGAAAGTGATTTTGGAGAGTGTGGACAACACAGCAACGAAGCAAAACTGTCCAAAAAGACTTTTTTGCTCCAAAAAAAAAAAACGATTGGCCTGAAGCATAACCTATGGTTTTTTTTTCAAAATCATAACGAGGAGCCAGTCGATTCCATAAAAACTAAATGTTTCGGAAAGTGCCAATTGGTCAGTTCCAGACAATCGAACTTGAAAACGAACTTTCTAAAGTGATTTTGGGCAGTGGTGGCACTAGAAAAAGGTTTTGTTTCCGACCGTTTCTGCTTCTATGCATAAAAGCTCCACATTAGAAACCGCCAAAACGACTTTTCGCGTACCCTGAATGGTGCCACTGATGCATCAAATCACAGTTGAGCCATTTATGCATAAAATCTAATCGTGTAAAATGAATTTTTGAGGCATTCCCAAAATGTGCTTTTTCCAGACTCTTAGGCGCTGGTACTTTTCCTCACTGATAAGCCATTTTGAAGGGATGGCGAAAGAGCTTCAAACCCCTCCTCATCGACCAGACTGCATGGTGATCTGTCAAACTGATCTAAAACTTCGCAAAAGTTTTACAAGTACACTGCATAACCTTGCACTGAGCAAGCATAAAAACAAAAAATTATTTATTTAGGTGATTTTCTGGGTTTTGGATTCGAAGGATGGTTGAAAACCTTTGCTCAAGACCAACTTCATCGATTCTGGTCCGAAATGACAACTGTTAAAAAGTCAATATGGGAGTTTGCGTAAGTTAGACAGCTTTCAGACCAGAACTTTGATTACAGAAGGCAAAGAATGTTTTGCATCTTTTTTTTACTTAGTACTTTCTTGAAAAAATTAAACAGTAAGTGTTTGCACAGTCTGTTCAGTGAGTGTTTGGACATTTCCTGCAAGGAGGAAGTCTCCGTTTGTACTACTGAAAAGTCATCCGAAGTAAGTGAGGGAAGCACATTTATGCATATTTTTAAATTTTGCATTTTCAACAGAGGCTTCCAGCAATCGAATGGATAAAAATGGTTTTGGGCTGTCGTGGCACCAGAAAAACGAAAATGGGACCGACCGGAACTGCTTTTATACATAAAAGCTACAAATTGGAAACCGCCAAAACGTTTTTTCGCGAACCCTGCATGGTGCCACCCGATGCCCAATTATAATTGAAACTTTTATGCATAAGCTCATGGTGTGAAAGTGTTGAAGTGGTACTTGGATGGACTGATGCATGTAGGGATGTTGCAGAAATTTTTTTGTCTCTACAAATTTCATAAAAACCTGGTAGGGGCCGTTGGAAATCGCCGTACAATGGCGGCGCGACCAAGTAGACTTAAACCTTATAATTACTCTAGTTACTAGACTTACAGCTTTTATGCATAAAAGTGTTTTCCGACAGCTGGCATGATTTTCTATGGATTTCATATATGATTCTTTTATGTGATTTTTTTAGTTGTACTACTGCGTGACCAAGTAGATGTTCAGATTTTCACGATCAAGTGTAAAGCTAGCAAGGGCCAGGGGATTGTCCTCCATCCATCCATCCATCACACCATGCATCACACCGTGCATCATCGTGCATCTATCATAGCACATTATATGTTTTTTTCCTTTGGGGGGCCGTTACTATGCATCCACCTCTTCCAAATACTCCCCCATCATATTATATGGTTTTTTCCTTGGTGCCAGAGCTGAGCTAAAGTTTCTGACTGGTGGGCTAAAGTTTCTGACTGGTGGGCTAAAATTTTTAAAAAAGGGACCGGCCTGTTTACAGCTTGAGCGACGTATCTGACAAAAAGGGACCGGCCTGTTTATATATTGAGCGACGTACCACATTCGATTCTTGCGTTAGCCCCCCCCCCCCCCCCCCCCCGCCCCCCCCCACTCCCGTGTGGTGTTTTTGATTAAACGCGACAGGTACGCATACGCAAATACAGGTACGCATACGCAAATACACACAGCGCAGCAAAGCGCGCTTAAATATCTCGTTTCTAAAAGTATATCGTAGCCAAGTGAGTCTGTGATCACTTCACGGAAACCAAACCACTTTTTTAGCGGCGGGGCCGGCCTGAAAGACACGGAAACCAAACCACTTTTCACTACACGGATGGATGAAAGTAGTGATGATCACTTAGTACGTAGTGATGCATCACTAAGCTGTTAGTGATGAGCTTAGTGATACATTTTTTACTTAGTGATGAGGGTAGTGATGATCACTACCTATGCATCAGTGAAAAAAGAAATGAAAACGTTAGTGATGAAATACGTAGTGATCATCACTACACTAGTGATCTTGATGGAAGTTAGTGATGAAACACTTAGTGATCATCACTACGCTAGTGATCTAGTGATGAAATACGTAGTGATCATCACTACGTTAGTGATGTGTTACAAAACTAAAAAAAGTTAGTGATAAAATTCATAGTGACGAGCACTAGGGTAGTGATTTTGTTTAGAATGTGTCTTAGTGATAATCAGTACACGCTCAAGCTAATAAAAGTCTAGTGTTCATCACTAAGTGTCATAATCTAGTGACCATCACTACCTTTTGAGTGTCTATCACTAAGGTCATAGTGAGCGGAACTAGTTATATTGAACATCATATTAAAGTTGTCTGTACTCTGTCTCTGTGAAATATGAGCGTCACTGGATATTTTTAATAATCACTGTCTTGATTTAAAAGGTAGACTGTCTCTAAAATGTTGCTGGATTCAATGAATTTCTTACATCTGTCTCCTGCTGATCCAAAAAGTACTCAGCATCGCTGTCATTACTTTCCTCACCGTCCGGCACCGCAAAAATCTCGTTTAGACTAGGAGCGTCAGGCCTAGCTATAGAGTCCACCCCACCTTGGTCCGCCTCATCATCTGACGTTTCCAGATTCACCTATAGTATTTGTCTTGCTTCTGGCAGTTTCTGTTCAGCCTCACTGTCACTCGCATATAACGCATCAAGATCAACCACAGGAATGTCTTGGTCAGGTGCTGGTGCTGGATCCTTACCATCCACCAACCTATCCACTGCCTGTTCCATATAATCAGGCAGAATGGAATCATCGACCGGAATCCAATACATGAAGCCACTCTTGGTAGGTACGTCTGCAGTCACGCAAGGCATCTCCAATGAGCTCAAATGGAGAAACTGCAATTTCTCTCTGCGATCGGGAATCGCTTTACATAGCCACATACCACGCTTTTTGGGATCTGCGTAGCACCGCAGAAGCTCTACCGCTGCGAGTTCCAAATTTATGTCTGGATTGGTCAATGCCACTGCAAGGTAATAGCGGATATATGCGCCATATCTCGCACTGCTGCGAACCCCACCTGGAAAATCTCTTTTGAGATCTTCCTTTGCAACTGCACATGTTCCTCCTGCGTAACGTTTGTTGGATGATTCACCACATATCATGCACACCGCTCGGACGACTGCCCTTCTGTGCTTAGTAATATCACAACGGAGAGCAGAGAAATCAGGACGTTCATTTGTTGGCATCTTGTCTTCATCAACTCGAGAAAGTCCTAACTCTCTCCAGTACTTTTCCAAAAACAAAATGACATCCGTACGCTGCTCTTCAGCGAGCTTGTACTTTTTTGTACAAATTAACTTGTTTGGTTCACTCGCATTCACCTGGAGCTGGAGCTGCTTTTTTGCAAACTGAAAGCATTTCTTCCTTGTGTTTGGCATCCCAGCGTTTTGTTGCAAGTCGGAGAGCGCCTGTCCAAATGTAGTCTTCAGACTTGCAACATCACTCCAGCGTTTGAAAAGGATCATTTCAGGGTCTTTCTGGCTGTGTACTTGGCCTTTCAGGAACTTCTGCTGCCTTTCTAGCCAATACGCAGAAGTGTCTGGTAGAGGGCCCCAATTCTTCATGTGATGCATAACTCCACACAGAAGTTGATGCAGCCAAAAGGTATGCTCCGTCCTGGGCAGGTGCAATCTTCACTATCTACAAGGATATGTTCACCTTCATACATTACGTCAATTCAATGTAAATCTTGCATACCATGATCATTATTAGTATTGTCAAGATGTAGTGACTAGACAATATACCTTATGATGACGACCACTATTGTGATCATCACTAAGATGCTAGTGCTCATCACTATGGGTCTAGTGCCCATCACTAAAAGGCTAGTTCCCAGCACTAACAAGGTAGTGATCATCACTACGGTTGACTTTTTTTTTTTTTTTTTTTTTTTTTTTTTTTTTTTTTTTTTTTTTTTGTTGCAAAAGTACCTGTAACGTGCCTAGGTTGTTCAATGCCACTGGGTCGCTAGGGATTTTGCGCACTTTAGTTACGCGCAGAACACGAAAAAGACGCGCTAAACACTTGAGTACTCCTTGCTTGATGCCCAGACCATCATAAATCCAAGGGCCGCAAAAACGAATAAAAAACGAAGCGTCCGCTACCTTGGCATTGCCAAATGTTCCGTACGGTGACTCCGTCCCACGCTGCCCTCGCAGTGCCCGGACTGCCATGTACCGTATGTCGATTTCCTTCCTGATAGACATTCCCAAGGCCATGTTCGAGTACTGCTTGTTGATCTTGGTCAATTCAGCTGCGCGTGCAGCAAATAGAGCTTCTTCTCTTATGCATCGAGCCTCGTATTGGGCGGTCGTGTCATCATGCTCTCTGCGTACAGGTCTTGGCTGACCTGGCAGGGGCTTGTGTTTGGGATGTTTCTTTCCTTCAGAGTCATCCGACGTCCTTGCAACAATATGCGCAACGGCGTTTTGGTGAATGTGTAGTCCATCAACCATCATATCCAGCGCAGAATCGAAGGCAGGGATGCCTTGGCATGCATTATCATACTTGATACCTTGACAATGGTGCGGCTTTTGGAACGGACTCAGACCTTGGTTATGTCGTCGCACGTCCGACGCTCGATCAGCATGCCACGCAGCTGTCTTGTTTCGGGGTGGAGCCGTGGCACAGGGCGACTGGGAGAAAGGCTCGAAAGTCCGGAGTGATAGTATGAGTGCTCCCGATTGTGACAAACTCTGTGAAGCAGCAGCGACATGCGTACTTGCCGCTCTGATTAGTACCGGCGACGTGCTTTTGACCTTGGCCGTCCTCCATCACTCCTAAGCATAGGACTCTGCATGTCTTCTCGGATCCTTCCCGGTCACGCACCATAGGCGGCGCATATGCATGGCGCAGCTGAAGGACCAGAGACGAAAAGGCTGTTTTCAGGCTTAGGGGGATATACGGACCTCCCACTATGCCTCCCATCCACAGCTCGCCTAATGTAGAGAAGGCAATATTCTTGATGGTGTTTACCCAGACACTGTGGGGGGCACTGTACTGTGTAGAAACCACAGGCGTGCCATCAGATCCCAACAAAACTGGTATGACGCAGATCTCTTGCTGTGCACCCGCCGCAGAGCTCGCTGCTTGCTGCATTTTCAGCTTGTAGCGGGGTGAACAGCGGATGCCGCACATAAATCCTGGTGCAGCGGCAGCTCGCGCGTCGTGGACCTGCCTGCTTGCTTGAAGCTGCTTCTAAGTCTTGTTCACCATACTTGCATCCAGTTGCGTGCCAATGCCCGCCACAAAAACCCGTTCCCCCTCGCAAGGGGTGTCCGTTAGAGCAATCGGATGCCTTGTCTGCAGCAGGAGTAATCAAGCACTCCAAGTAACACCTAACATTCATTCACATTCATCACACATATTCGATTCATCACACACATTGGATATTTCATCCTAGTATGTAGTGATGGTCACTTAACAGTTAGTGATGGTCACTATGCGTTTAGTGATGGTCACTTAGGGGCTAGTGATGGTCACTTAGGTTCAGTGATGGTCACTTAGAGTTTAGTGATGGCCACTTAGACGTAACACCTACCATTCATTCATATTCGTCACACACATTGGGTTCATCACACATATTGGATATTTTATCTTAACAGTACCTGTGATGGATCATGGTACTTTGGTCCCTTGTGCCTGCAATTGCCATCTTGACTTTGTGCCAACTGCTTACTGATGCGTCTGGCACAACAAGGTCCCTTATCACGGCGTACACAGCTTCCATGATTTCGTGACTGCCATTGTGTCGCTGTTGAATTTGCAACAGGGCAGCGACTACTTGAGCCACAGTCGCTGTTGCGTAAGCCGGACCAGGCCCTTGCACAAACTGCTCTGCGTACGATAACGCAGCAGGCACACCTTGCCGTCCCCCCGCCAAGCGTGCAGGACCCAAGCCTTGCACCTCTTCATCCTCGCTGGACGCTGGATAAAGATCAGCATCCTCATCGTCCGGGCCCAAATCAGGTAACTCCAGGGGTTGATTGCCTGGATCAGGTAACTCCAGAGGTTCCACGGGAGGTCCTATAGAGTCGCTGTGACCAGCTGCAAGGTGTCCGACTCCATCTTCATCCTGTGATTCAGATAATGGCAGAGCTTCCCGCGGGGGTAGTGCTACAGGTACAGTGTCTGACTCGGAGGAGGCAGAGTGTCTGACTCGCGATCGATCTACTCGCGATCGATCTCTGGGAAAATGCCATCCATATTTTTGCACATGTTTGCGCCTGTTCAAGCAGAATTGCCTGCGTAGGGAGGGATGTATGTATAGTGATGATCATTGAAAATGCAGTGCTCAATACTTAATAAATAGTGATGATCACTCACCAATTAGTGATAGTCACTTAAAGTGTAGTGATGGTCACTTAGGCACATTAATAACAGTATGTCCGACAGCATAACCATCCTTGCTAGCCAGCAATTATACATACTATTATTATCAACAGTGTACCTCGTCGAATATGCCAGTTGTTTTCTGCCTTGCACGAAGCACACTTGCAAGCCTCGACGCCACGAATGCGCCGCATCGTTCGCCGAGGCTAGAA
>WBZZ01003211.1:52500-74775 GCA_019918135.1 Paulinella micropora
CAGTCAGAACAAGTGCAGGCCGCGGACGAAGAAGAAGACGGAAGAGGAAGAAAGTGAGTAAAGGCAACGATGAGGAAGAAAGTGGAGAGAAAGAAAGTGGAGAGGCACGCAAGAACAGCGGGAAGCGTCCACCACCACCCAAGAAGAAATAGAAAGGTAACTGAAGAGGAACAAGAAAAAGAATAGTCCTGCGCGCTTATTGTTATGGTTTTTCTCTGCAGTTAGTTGTGCTTGTAGGAGTCCAACGTAGCTCTTGCAAGGAGGGGAAACAGCCCGAGAGGTCGGACGAGGAAGACGACGAGGAAGACGATGAGGAGGAAGAGTACGTGCCGCCGGGCAAGAAAGAGAAGACAGCAATTGCAAAGCAAGGTAACTTTCTTTTTGGTCGAAGATTACGTATCACTACATAGTAAGTGCCCATCACTACATAGTAAGTGCCCATCACTACATAGTAAGTGCCCATCACTGCATAGTAAGTGCCCATCACTACATAGTAAGTGCCCATCACCACATAGTAAGTGCCCATCACTACATGGTAAGTGCCCATCACCACAGCAGAAGAGTGCTTGTTGACAGGTGGGAAGAAGAGTAAGGCACAACAGAAATCGAAATCAGGAAAGGGAACTGGGAAGGGGAAGAAAAAAAGGGACGCTCCAGAAATCATTGAATTCAAGCGTGACCTGGTCCCCCCACCCCCCCCCCCCCCACCCACCCACCCACCCATCACCACCACCGCCCACCCACCTTTACTAGTAAGAATAATCGTAGCGAGTCACTATTGGTTGTATGTTAGCTGGTGGTACGTGCGCGTTGGGTAAAAGAACATTCTGACCCTGCTCGCGAGAATGTTAGTTCGCGTGCACGCAAGCCACGCTTGCTGGACTGTGGATTCTTCTCTCTTGTTCGTATTCCCGACGCCTCCGGATTGGGAGTTGCAGTTGTCCCCAAACATCCCAACTGGTTTGGATCTCTGTTATGTCACGCGAACACATTGTTGCTCAGGTACGATGGTGTCTGGACTAGTTCCCAGAAACGAACACTTAGGTATAGCTATGTCCTTGCTATCGAGGAGGGTGGAGTTTCGCTTGTTGTACCCCAATATATGCGTCATGAAATAGTTAGTCAGTGCCAAAAAAATCTGGAAGCGGGGCATGAGGCATTGAAAAAGGGTGGAGGTTTCTTACTTCAACACAGCGATCTTCCCAATTGCGAATTTATGGTCTTTGGGAACTCAAAATCAACGTATAAAGTGTACGTTCAATCGTTACAGGATATTTTTTGTGGACAACCGCTTACAGTTTCTTACAGTCGTTCTTATCGCGGGTGGTTTCTGGAGCGCTATGGACATAAGCTCGATCGCTTACAGTGGGCAACACTGACTCCGATCCTGTGAGTCCCTGGTCACTTACTTGGCAGTGATGATTACTAAATTGATAGTGAAAGGCACATAGTATGTAGTGATGGTCACTTAGCAGTTAGTGATGGTCACTTACAAGTTAGTGATGGTCACTTACAAGTTAGTGATGGTCACTTACAAGTTAGTGATGGTCACTTAGGTGTTAGTGACGGTCTCTTAGAGGTTAGTGATGGCCACTTAGATTTTAGTGATGATCACTTAATCCATAGCATGTCAAGAGGAATAGTAATTAATAATAATAATAATAATAATAATAGTGCTTCTCTGTCAATGGCTGATGCATTTCTGCACATGCGCCTCCATCGTCTCACCCGTGAGGGGAGTACGAAGAATTGACGATAAGCTCTAATGACACCCCCGCAAGGGCAGTTCCAACACTTCCAGACGGACCGGTATGTTCAATGAAAATACTGGTGGCACCGACGGGAATCGAACTGGCGACAGGGCCCAGATGGTAGAACTTGACCACTGGGCTATCACGGTGTCCATAATAATAATAATAATAATAATAATAATAATAATAATAATAATAGTGCTTCTCTGTCAATGGCTGATGCATTTCTGCACATGCGCCTCCATCGTCTCACCCGTGAGGGGAGTACGAAGAATTGACGATAGGCTCTAATGACACCCCCGCAAGGACAGTTCCAACACTTCCAGACGGACCGGTATGTTCAATGAAAACACTGGTCCAGACGGATCGGTATGTTCAATGAAAATACTGGTGGCACCGACGGGAATCGAACTGGCGACAGGGCCAATAATAATAATAATAATAATAATAATAACAATAATAGTAGTGCTTCTCTGTCAATGGCTGATGCAAATCTGCACATGCGCCTCCATCGTCTCACCCGTGAGGGGAGTACGAAGAATTGACGATAAGCTCTAATGACACCCCCGCAAGGGCAGTTCCAACACTTCCAGACGGACCGGTATGTTCAATGAAAATACTGGTCCAGACGGAGCGGTATGTTCAATGAAAATACTGGTGGCACCGACGGGAATCGAACTGGCGACAGGGCCCAGATGGTAGAACTTGACCACTGGGCTATCACGGTGTCCAATAATAATAATAATAATAATAATAATAATAATAATAATAATAATAATAATAATAATAATAATAATAATAATAATAATAATAATAATAATAATAATAATAATAATAATAATAATAATAATAATAATAATAATAATAATAATAATTAGTTATAATAATAATAATAATAATAATAATAATAATAATAATAATAATAATAATAATAATAATAATAATAATAATAATAATAATAATAATAGTGTATCTCCTGCCAATTGCTGAGCCAAAAGGCCATGTGCATCCAGTCCTCCATTCCATAAGGAAAGTCTCCACATCAATCGGTGGAATAAAGGAAGTGACGGCATAGAACATTACTCTAGGAGCTTTATACCAATCAGCCCATGGAAAGGACCGATGGCCTATGTACTCCCTAACAATAATAATAATAATAATAATAATAATAATAATAATAATAATAATAATAATAATAATAATAATAATAATAATAATGTATCTCCTGCCAATTGCTGAGCCAAAAGGCCATGTGCATCCAGTCCTCCATTCCATAAGGAAAGTCTCCACACCAATCGGTGGAATCAAGGAAGTGACGGCATAGAACATTACTCTAGGAGCTTTATACCAATCAGCCCATGGAAAGGGACCGATGGCCTATGTACTCCCTAATAATAATAATAATAATAATAATAATAATAATAATAATAATAATAATAATAATAATAATAGTGCTTCTCTGTCAATGGCTGATGCATTTCTGCACATGCGCCTCCATCGTCTCACCCGTGAGGGGAGTACGAAGAATTGACGATAAGCTCTAATGACACCCCCGCAAGGGCAGTTCCAACACTTCCAGACGGACCGGTATGTTCAATGAAAATACTGGTCCAGACGGAGCGGTATGTTCAATGAAAATACTGGTGGCACCGACGGGAATCGAACTGGCGACAGGGCCCAGATGGTAGAACTTGACCACTGGGCTATCACGGTGTCCAAATAATAATAATAATAATAATAATAATAATAATAATAATAATAATAATAATAATAATAATAATAATAATAATAATAATAATAATAATAATAATACTGATAACAATAAAATTTGTGGCTGAATGCTAGTGATGATTACTAATATACTAGTGATGGTCACTGCTACAATAGTGATGATCACTACAATATTAGTGTTCATCACTAACGGATAAGTGGTGATCACTTAGATGTTAGTGATGGTCACTTATAGAGGTCAGTGATGGTCACTTAGATATTAGTGATGGTCACTAATATACTAGTGATGGTCACTGCTATGACAGTGATGATCACTAAAATATTAGTGTTCATCACTAACGGATAAGTGATGGTTACTAAGTATTAATGCCGATCAGTAAGATCTCTCTCTCATATATATATATATCATTTATGTTGGATAGACAGGTCTAACCGCAAAGTATAAAACAAGCCGTTAAAATGTGTAAAACCAACATTAGACATATAGAAAAAAGTGTCCAACCCTTGTAAAAACCGACGAAGGTTTTCTAAAAATCAACAAACTAAGCACACTAAGAGAGATTAAGACATATTAAGCACATAGTCCATATTTTTACTACATAAAAATATATATAAATAAATTTTATATGGACTATGTGCTTAATATGTCTTAATCTCTCTTAGTGTGCTTAGTTTGTTGATTTTTAGAAAACCTTCGTCGGTTTTTACAAGGGTTGGACACTTTTTTCTATATGTCTAATGTTGGTTTTACACATTTTAACGGCTTGTTTTATACTTTGCGGTTAGACCTGTCTATCCAACATAAATGATCACACCCCGAAAAGGGGGGAAGGGGGGGCGGGTTTCAACGAAGTTGAAACGGGGGGGTTGGGGGGATAATGTGAGAGTAAAAAAATGTAGTGCTTATGTAGTGCTTGTTGAGCACAAAAAGCAGTCCTGGTTCTTTTTGTGTATATGAGCACGGGAGAGAGAGTTTTTATAAAATACCGCTTTCTACCCCCTGTCCAACCCTTAGGTTGGACACGTCCGACCTTAGTTTTTGAAGGTTGGACACTTTTTATTATGTTTTTTTAAGGATTTTATATATTATTACTCTTACTATTAATCTTTTTTTTATCTGTCCAACCTGTCCAACCTTTTATAAGAAAAAAAAAAGTATGTCCCCCCTTTATAGGAGGGGGACAGGGAAAAGTTTTGGAAAAATGAAGCCAAAGGTTGGACAGGGGGCAGGAAGATGAATTTTATAAAAACTCCCTCTGCTCTCTCTCGCAGGTGTCCGACCTTTAATGACGGAAATCCAGTGGAAATCTAATGATTAAAACACAAATGGGGGATAACACAATGAGAAAACCCAAGTCAATTCAATAAAAATGATTTTAATCAATGGGGACAAACCAATTGATGCTCTCTTCGTTATCTCCCACTTTTTTCATTAAAGCAGAGAGGGAGGGAAAGACAAGAATTTCCTCCCTCCCCTCAACTTGGAGCGAAACGAGAAAGAAAGTTTTCTTTCTCGGGTTCCTCATGGTTCTGTCTAGAGGAACCCAAGCGAAAAGATAATCCTCGCTTCGCTCATTGACATGGCGAGTAAAATACTTAACATCCTTTTGAAAGGCGTCAAAACCATTCACCAAACTAAGCCCAACAAGCCCAGCAGACACGCGTGTGAGTTGCATGTCTTCGGCAGGGGCTTTCTTTTCAACCCGCTCCCAAGTCTTCCAGAAACCTACAACCACATTCATTGTCATAAAAAGAAACGATAGACTTAGTGCTTACCAGCAGGGGCAGGGGTAGGGGCGATGTTCATTTCGCCGAGTTGGTCGGCTACTTCATTCGGCTCTCCCATTGTCTATTACACACACAAAAAAGCAAGTGTAATAGAAATTTCTTTGAATTAGGGTGGGGTGTTAAACCCCTTGGTTTTGAAAAAAACCAATGTATGTTGATAATGTTGTTTTCTAAGTAAAATCAACATATTTTAAATCAACATTTTACACTAAAGTCTTTTTATTCCGAGTTGATCTTGCTATCCGCACTCTCGGTTCTGTAGACTCTGTGCATGTTTCTATCGTGTTCTCGTTTAATACTACTATTAATGCTATCATTTATGTGCTCGTTAATACCATCACTGGAGTATTTGTTAAACGAAACATTAAACGATAAATGTTCTTTTTCAATACCAACGAGAATTTTATTCATGACAATAGCGGAAAGTTGGCCACGATTGTCATTTTTCCACTTATAGAAATTATCGCATTCTTTGTTTATTTTTTTTCCAATTTCTTTTTTTTCAAGCGAGCAAGTCGGTCTTCCTCTACTTCATTATTTTCATTACTTAATCGTTGCAACATCTCATTTATAGCCTCAACCTTAATTAGGTCAGGCTGTTTCTTTTCAACGAGACGAGAAATTTCTTTATCTGCTTTAGAAATTCTTTCTTCGCAATTTATTTTATCCTTATTTAGTCTGTCCTTACCAGTTCTACGAATTTCAAATTCCTC
This sequence comes from Paulinella micropora, assembly GCA_019918135.1. NCBI lineage: Eukaryota > Cercozoa > Imbricatea > Euglyphida > Paulinellidae > Paulinella > Paulinella micropora. The sequence continues at coordinate 58,484 of WBZZ01003211.1, forward strand.
TAACCAATCCGATTTAGTTTTGGTTCTGCTTGGAATTAAGTCCATTTTTTGCGACACTGCGACAAAAAAAGCGAAATTCTGTCGCAGAGGTTGCAACACGGCAACACTGCAACACCGCCGTGTTGCGGTGTCGCATGGTGATATTCACGGAAATAGAATTTCTAGAATATCTCAAATGTATTTGAGATTGGCGTCAATACTTCAAATACCATTTTTTTCCACAAATTAGCAGGCATGTGTAAGTATGTGTTATGGTTAGTAAGCATTCTGTTGAAAACTTGGTCGCCAGTTCAAGTCTGGTCGATGATATAACATAAAATTTACCATGTCTTTTTTGCTTTTTTTTTTGTGAATATAAGAGCAGTGGGTGTGATAATACCTTCTCCTGTTGCTGTCCGACCTTATTTTTGACTTAGAAAAAAATAGACTTGTCTTATATACACTACGATGTGGAGCGAAGATGACAAGAAGTTTGTTAGGCAGTTAAGAGTTGCTACTACTGAAAGTAAAATTTATGAGGTCGTGTCCAACTTCTACGATAGCGAATTAAAACCAAGTATAGCCTTTCATAATGCTATTATATCTTTATTTAGCACGACTACTAGTGACGAAGAGGTGCTTGAGGCACTAAAGGTGATATATCCTAAATATGCTATCGTGTATCCAAATTTGAATAGTAGAAGGCAAAGACTTTCTGAGGTGAGAAAAAAAGCAATAGAGCCCAACCAAAGTGAAAAAGTATATGAAATGAGCAAACTGGATAAGTATTTTAATCTAAATGAAGACGAGCGGATTGATATCGTTGAGGGATATAAGAAAGATGTCAAAGCCAAAAATGAACAAAAAATACAGATTGATGTCCGTGATGTAATGGCTAAAATGAATGATATGATATTAAGTAATGACCCTTATCTTAAACTGCTTGCTTTGATGATAGCAATTGGAGCAAGGCCTGTGGAAATATTTGACAAAAACACATATGAATTAATACCAGATAAACCTTCTTGGTTGCGAGTGAATAACCTAGCGAAAAAGAGAGAAGGACAAAAAAAGAATTGGACTGAGAGGCCTGTTGTCCTTTTCACTCCCCAGTTTGTAATAGAACAAGTAAATTCAATACGAAACCATTTCAAAAAGAAAAAAGCAGTCATTATCAACAGCGAAGGTGTGCTTGATAAACAAAAGAATAATGAACTAAATAAAAGGATTATTAAAATCTTCCCATGGCTATCGGACTACACACAGAAGAGCAGTATGTTGCGAAAACTATATGCTAGTTTGTCGTATAGTAATTTTGCCAATCCGAAATTAGAGAATTTTAATACGTGGGTTTCAAATGTGTTGGGGCACGGCGATATGCTCACTTCATTTAGTTATAGTTGGGTTAATGTGGCCGACCCTGAAGAAATTAAGGCAGAAGGGATTAAAACAGAATTAGAGGAGTTGAGACGAAAAATAGATTTATATTTGAATTTAAATAATACTAATGGAATTGAAAGCAATCTAGATAACGGAGACGAAAAATGTAAATACCAACCATTAGGTAAAAGCGCTAGTAGAGAGGATAAGTATAAATTGCTTGAGCAGATATGGGGTGATTACGAGGGGCAAATAACAAACACTAAACTAAGACAATTAAGCGGGATTGGAGCCGTTATTGTCAATACGTTTATTAAAGAGAAGAGGGGCGAAGCGACGAAGAGCGACAGCGAAGAGAGTAAAGAGACGAAGAGTGAAGCAAAAAAAGCAGAGGAAACAAAAGCACCATTAAGAAGAAGTGCTAGAATTAAAAAGAAGGCTAATACTTAACCACAATCAATGGGGGCACTCTGTATTGCTTCCTGTATTTACTCTCCCACCTGAAACATGCAACGGAGCATATGGTGAACCATTCTATGTAATCCACACTATCAACATTTACGGCGATTATAGGAGGATGAGATTGAAATGTAGGTGCCAGTCCGCATATATCACAAGTCCCTTTGTTGATATTTTTTATGTTTTCCAAATAGACAAAGGTTTTAATGTGGCCAACGATATCCGCGGGCAATTCTTTAATAATAACTGGCATGTTTTATATTATAAAGTCTATTTTTGAAAAAAAAAGACTTACATATATAATAAAAATGAATTTGTTTGGTCAAAGCACGAACACTCCATCGTCATCATCTACATCGTCATCATCTTCTTTATCAATAGATAATATTAAAGATGCTTTACCAACAACGGCCTTCGGAGAGTTGCGAACGGCAACTCTATCGCCCGTATTACAAAATGTCTTCACTTATGGTATTAATACTCGTTTCTTTGACAAAACAGAAACAAACGGCGGGGTGGTATCAACTGCTAATTCAATGGCGGTTTTGACCACATCGGCCTCAGGTAATTCAACCGCACAGATTACGACTATTGAAAGAGCAAAATATAGAAGTGGCATGGGCTTGGTTGCTAGATTTTCCGCATTGTTTCCATCATCTACCACCGCGACTACCTTTAATTGCGATATCGGCATAGGCACACCAGCAGACAATTTATGTTTTAGACAATCAAACTCGGGAATGTCTGTTGTAAGAACGGCGGGGAGTGTTGAAAATGTGGTTAGTCAGTATGCTTGGAATGTTGATAAATGTGATAATACGGGAAACTTCCCCGCGATTGATTTTACTAAATTGAATGTGTTTGAAATAGTCGTCCAATATCTGGGTAGCGGTCAGATTACATTTAAAATTGAAAATCCCCGCACTGGACGAATGGAGATAATTCATGCGATTAAATACGCGAGCACTGCTACTACTCCATCATTAGATCAGGCCGCATTTGCTATTTATGCGAAGGCATATTCGTCAAGCCTTCAATCCGTTGTAATGAAAACGGCGAGTATGTTTTTGGCAGTTGAGGGGACTATTGACCGCACTATTGCTATAACTAATTCGTATGATAATGTAAAAACTATAGGAGCAACTGAGAATGCCATATTTACCATTAGAAACCGCGCCACATTCAACAGCAAAACGAATTACAACATAATCTACTTTGAGAATTTGTGTATCAGCAATTCAGACACTAAAACATGTATCGCGAGAATTATTCTTAATACTACATTGGGAGGAACACCTTCTTATTCAAATTACGATACAAACACATCATTGGCCGAGGTAGATACGGCGGGGACAACAAGAACGGGTGGAAGTGTGATATTTACATATGTGTTATCTGGTGGTTCATCTATATACATTGATTTGTCTCAATATAATATCAAGATAGGGTCAGGTAAGACATTTACTATATCCGCACAAAATACAAGCGGTGGAACGGCGAGTATTTATGTAAGCCTTAACTGGATTGAAGACCAGATTTAAACAAAAAAAAATACACACTTTCAAAAATACAGGCTTTCAAACTTTTTTTCTATCTCTACTGCTAGATTGTTAATATTCGTTTTTTTTGTCATTTCCTCAACAATTGGTGCATGGTATTTCCTTAAATACCGATAAAACTGATCCATATTAGTCCCGCACGGGATTATATCTTTTTTTTGTTTCAAACGGCACTCGTTGATAGCCGTTATCAACTTAAACAATTTATCTATATTGTCCAAAAATATCATATATAATAAGGGAAATTATAGTCCAAATGTAAATAAACCGATAGGATTAAGCATGATAGACTTTGAGAAGAATTGAAACCTCAAAGTTCAAAGGAACCTCCAAAACTTCACCGCCCGCATTTCTAATTACAATATCAATAGACCTTAAACTTTTTGTTGTATTAAATGGCACATAATCGGCGACATCATTAGAACTCTCAAAGTAGCACTGGACTCCATACGGCTTATCTAAATTACATTTACCGGCCACAGAGAAATTACCATTTGCTTCAACTAAACCAGACTGATTTAAAGCACGGCTATGGACATAAACGGCCGTTTCACCGATTAGATTGACTATAGATTGCATGGTGCTACTCGCCGCCGCCGAGATATCGGCAGTTAGTCCTATCTTATCGCTAATCGTGCTATTATCGTAATCAAAAGCATATGTATCACCAGTGAAAGCAAAATTCAATTTATTAACGGAGTTCAAAGTTATAACTACGGAGTTAGGGGTAATTGCTGAATTAATCGCAGTTTGAAGAGCGGTAATAAATGTATCAATGGTGTATTGATTTGCTGTTACGATTGCCGTTTTTGTAGCCGATCCAGTTGTTTTAATCAATGTGAGAGTGTTGGCATAACTCGGTATGTTTGGGAAAACATTTGGGATAGAGATACTTTTAACGACATAAGCACTGATTATATCAATATTACGGCCAGTTGCTGGTAAATCAACGACGAAACGGCCATTGTGAGTAGAAGCGGATTTGGATTCTGTTTTATCGCTTGACGAAACACGAAGGAGGAAATTTTTTCTCGTGCGCTTTTCATCTTCTAAGTTAGAGATCGTAAATGACATTGCTATATATAGCAAAAAATATTATTCTAATTAAATTAAATTTATAGGCCAAATACGAATAGACCAATTGGAGTTCGTTTAGCCTTAATTATATATTTATTTTTTTCATAATAGTCTTTCCTTTGTTGACTTATCTTATTTCTATTTTTTTCGTAATAATCTTTATCTCGTTGAAGGATTACATCTTTATTTTTCTCACGAAGTTCTTTTCTTCGTCTACTTATCTTATTTTTATTATTAGTTCTATATTCTTTATCTCGTTGAAGGATTATAGTTTTATTTGCTTTATAACATTCTTTAACTCTTTGAAGGATTCTCTCCCTATTTTGTTCATAATATTCTTTCTTATCTTGAAGTATTTTATCTTTGTTATCTGCTATATATTCTTTTTTAGTTCTACCCGCTATAAGCATATTTACGCATTTGTCTGTGACTCTTATAATTTGACCCTCTCGTCTATCCAACTGCATTTTGTTTTGGCAAGGATACTCTTCTATTAACTCAATAAATGCATCGTCATATTTAACGATTTCATAAGAAGATACATAATTATACTTGCCTTTCATCCATTTTTTGTAATCTAACTTATGTGAATAAAGTCTTTTATACAATGGTTGAATGGTTGAACCGATATAGACCTGATCGGTTTGATATGATCTAAGGCTGTATATTTTACCTTGTTTATAGTCGGGCATTATCGTTTTTTATACTTTTTTATAGTGTTATACTTAAATAGTATTTTTTTGTTTAAACTACATATACTAAGAGAGATTTTGAATAAATAAGGGCTACTGCTTAACAACTGCTCTACTGGGGTAGATAGACGCCACTTTGACGTATTTCAACCAAGCGGTGATGGCACGATTAGCATCATAATTGGAAGCATACCGAATAGAAACTTCGGCAGTTCGTGAGTTATTAACCGCAAGACCAGATGCTCCAATGTGTGGCGATTGATTGAGTGTCTGGATAATAGTAGCAAAACCACCATTTGTAGCAGTAGTGGAAACTCCTGTAGCAGAATAATACTTACGAAAGTTTTCAAGAGAAACAGACGAAGACATGTAAGCATCACGAATACCCATAGTCGCTTGAAGATTGTTAATATACAATTCCGCACAGCCTCGTTGAACGGAGGCAAGATCATCTGTGCTTCCTCCGATTTCCATCTTCTGTTGAGGAGCATACCAATCACCAATACGGCATTGATATTGTCTATAAGGCATTTGAGCCGTTCCCAAGTTATCAATACTAGCATTATCGGCGATTACATTTTGAGTGACGATATACAAGCACTGAGCACGCGCAACGGCTTTATTCACTTGAAGATTAAAATCATCCGAAGTCGCAGGATTTGCTTTTTGGTTATAATATGTTTCATAAGTGTATGGAAGCCCATCCTTGCTTCCCATCTGTTCCATAATATTTCTCTGGACGGCGGGAGCAAGTGAGAAGGTTTCCAACATAATAACAGGATATTTGATACGGTGAAAGTGAGAGCCGATCCGGAGAATCCAGCGGGAACCTTAGCATCAGTGGTTCCAATAATAGTAAATGCTTCCTGTGGCGGGGCGAATGTCAAACGAAGCCTCATACCACTAATCAAAGAGGGAGGAATGAGAGTTTCTTCATTAAACACTCCCGAAAAGTAATGAAGAGGAATACAAACTCTCAAATAATTGCCAGTCGCAACACTACCAGCAGTGGGGACATTGACCGCAAAGTAAGCAACTGCGTCGTCCGTAACGCTAGCCATAACATCAACACTTTCTCTCTGTCCAGACATCTGCGCCTGTCGGCGATAATCAAATGGATAATGCCACGGGAGAATATTTCGCACCATCTTGTTCAAATCTTCAATTCGTTCAAGTTCGCTACCATCCTTACTTTCCAACAAAAATCTTTCAAAAATAGCGGTAGCAGGAGTGTTCTGGAAACCAATGGCACAAGCAACATTATCTTTTCCATCAGTGGCTACCAACCCGTCGGCCTTAATGTCAAACGACAAATAGCAATTCTTTCCATAAACAAAATCAGTGCTCGCCTGAAGTGTAAAAATCATTTCAGTCCCCGACGCACTGGTATAAGTCTGCTGGTCGGCAAAGTTCTTCTTAAAGATACTCCCCTGCTCAGTGAGTGCCAGATTTGCTGGCAACTCATACCTGAGGTTGTTGAGGGTCATCAACTCCTCCGTGTTTTTACTATCCTTTCCTTCCATTTCTGTTGTTGTGGTTGTAGAAATTACACGGCTTATTATACTAATAAAAAAATAATAGAAATTAAAAATAATTATTTATTCGCCTGAAACGGATTGTTTAATAATATCAACTGAATTTTGTATATTGTCAAGTCTCGCATCTTGTGGCGAAGTCAATTGAAACTCTCTTGCCTCAGCATTTTGAACCGCTTTCTTTAAATAAGCCAAACTGCTAACAGCGGTGTCCAAATCAACAACATCCCCTTTTTCTTTGCTATCAGAAATGTCTGTTAATGTGTTTTGAATAGTAGAAGATTTGTGTGGGACAAGGTCGCCAAATTCGGTTAATGGTTGATTAACTAATGGGGCACCATTGCTACTCCACAATTCAAACTGGTTTAGTTGAAATCCATCACTCGCGGGTCGGTTTCCTTCGTTGAGTTTGTTAATAAACTCGTTAGACAATCTATTGGAGGCATGTGTGTTTTTAATCATCGTATATATGTAAGTTGATTTTTTTCTAATTTAAATCAACTTTAAAATATATTTTATCAATTACCATTAATTATTTTTTTCATAATTTGTAAATTCTTGTGCGTAATTCTTTCCTCTTTCATTTTCTTTAAATCCGCTATGGCTTGATTTACATCAACGTCGCTCGTTTGAGCAACTTCCTTGGTTGGTGGTGGAGTTTTCTTAGAAGCATCTTCTATTGCTTCTATCTTGCTTGCTGGTGTTGTGGTAGTTTTTGTTGGCACAGAAACAGGAGTTGGATTAACAGATTTGGGTAAAGATTGTTCCACCTTAGGTGCTGGAGACATTTCAACAGGTTTGGCATTTGGTTCGGGAGTTGAATTATTTGCCGATGCTATGTCTGGCGCCTTTCTTTTCAATGCTTCGTCTGGCACTTGGTCTGGTTGCCCGCTGGCAATAGGTTGTCCATTGTTCTTACTTTCCGATTTGCTTACTTTTGGCTTTAATTGACACTTAATCTTACCACTCTTAATATCCGCTTCTATCTTTCTTACTGCTAAGTATTCGGGTGTTCCCTTGCGAATGGTTACGAATTTTCCTTGTGCGTTTTGTTTATGCCAAAGTGCGATTGCCTGATGATAGCAAGTTTTGTATAATTTAGTTGATTCCGTCATGACATATATTATGGCGAAAAAAAAACCATTTAATTTAATTAGTTTATAAATTAGTTTGTGATTGAATTCAATCACAAATTGGTCATATCTCTATCCTTATTTAATCGTAATATAGTAGAGAAATTCTTTCTAAACTGGGTTGTTCTATCACTGGCAGTGTTGTTAATTGCTAGAAACGAATAAGGTTCTGCCGTAGCATACTTAACCATATTGTAAAATTCTTTTTTGGTGAGAAAAGGACTTTCATATTCATCTGCCAGTCTATCAAGTTCGCTCCGCCTCACTCCGTTAAAAATAATCATCCAATGGCAGTTAATTCTTACTCGTCGCGGAAGTTGTGTATAACTTTGAGTTGCGACCCACACGGATACTTTGGCGTGTGTTGAAGCGAAAAACAACTCTGTAAGCACTTCTGATTTGAGAAATGTTTTACTCTGCGCAATGTCATCCAATAACAATAATATCTTTGGTGCCTTCTTAAAAGCTTTAGTTTTAATCAGTTCTTTTTGTTTAGTTAATATGTCTCTCATTAACTCAGGCTTATCCTCTTTGATTATGTCTTCTTTTTTTAACTTGAGAGTGTCTTCTAAAATCGGGCACGGGCTTAAGCAAAATACGACTATTCTATCATAAAAACCTTTCAACATGTTCTTTTTTGCGAGTAGATTACAAATCATAACTGATTTACCACCGCCAGTGCTCGCACATATAACCATAGTTCCCATTGCTGGCAATATTCCTTCCTTTTGAATAGGAAGCAATTCAACGCTATCTCTTTGTGTTTTAATTGGTTGTATTTCCAAGTCATTGTGAAATTTGGGCGGTTTTTTGCTATCTAACTCTGTTATTACTGGCCTGTCAATGGTAAATTCCTCGTGTGTTTTTTCTATGTTGGTCTTCTCCAAACTCTGCTTCAAAAGTGTTTTTCGTGGCAACTTGTTGGCTATTAATCCTCTACGTATGGATTTAGGCATCTAAAGTTGATTTAATTTATCTTATATTATAAGATATACTATACTATGGGTTTTGAAAATAGTTTGGATTATATCTATAATTATCATATTCGGCACCAAATGGTTGAGGTGGTGAAGCATAATTATAGAAATAAGGAGAGTAAGGACTACCAAAAGCGTAATTACTTGGAGGATTGACGAGCGGTTTAAAATCTTTTCTTTCTGGGCGGGTTTGAACCTGTCGCGGGATTTCCGCTGAGAAGTTTCGTGTTAGTTTGCGCTTCATTTTTGGAAGCTCTCTTTTTTCTCTCATTCGTTGTTGAACGACTGCTCTATTGTATTTATTCAACATAAAGTGATTATTTGTGTTGCTATAAAGTGTGTTATCTAGCAATTCAAAGTCATTCTTCGTTGCTAGCACACGATCGCGTCTTTGTTCGTTGCCTTTAATAAGTGGATTAGTTTGCGAAGTGCCGATACCTCCGTTTTGGTCGCTTGGTATAAGAAAACGAATAAGTGCCATTAAGTCTTCTCTTTCATCGGCGGGCGATTTTCCCATAATCTTATCAACCAATTGGTCAATACTTCTCATACTATCAACCATGGCTTGATTTGGTGTTGTTGCTGGGTCTGGGTCATCTGAAACTTTGTATTCTTTCATCATTTCTTTGAGTTTTTCATCTTTAACTTTCTCCTCCCAGAATGGGAGCCCCTGTTTTGTTCCACTTTTATAAACACCTCCTTCATACTCTGGTTGTGGATTTGGTGGTGCTGGTGCTTGTGTTGTTTGCGGTGCTGGTGGTTGAGTTTGCGGTGGCATAGTTTGCGGTGCGGGTGGCATGGTTTGCGGTGGCATGGTTTGCGGTGGCGTTGCTTGCGGTGGTTGAGTTTGTGGTGCTGGTGTTAGACCTTTAGGTTTTGCCCTTTCAAATTCTTCGTCTATTATTTCTAGTTCCGTCAATTGCTCCATTTGTTCCTGTGTCAATTTACCCCGCATTTCTTGATAAATTCTCTTATCCAAAATATCATCCGCATCTGCTACGTCTGATATACTAGCACCTTGATTTAGTGCTTGTTTAATGGCCTCTTCCCATCCAACTTTTGGATCGTCATAATTGGAAAGTTTAATTTTCTTTCCAGTTTTCTCTCTCAACGATTTAACAAATCCCTTTAAGTGCCTCGTTTGGGCACCTTTATCATCAAGTATGGCCAAGTTATTGCCCAGTCCAATAGTATCTGCTACTACCATATTGTCTGAGTATGCGATCGGGACTTCAACACTAAGATTTATATCTTTTTCTATACTTGGTGGAATATCTTTTGTATTTATTTTTTCTATAAAATTATTAATTGTAGTTTCATTTGCTGGTGCGATAAGAGAATATCCTTTCACACCATCGGCTTTTTCTTGTGATTTCACCATTTTGTTAAAACCATCAACGAGTTCCGCATATTGTTTGCTGAATGTAGCAGGATTTACCGCTTTATTTACTTTAAATGTGGCATCCTTATCAAAACTGCCCACATTCTTCATGATACCAATCATAGACATTAATGTTTTATCTACATCGCCTATAAATCCGTTATACTTCGCATCTGGAGGAGTGGTTTTGATAGTTTTCCAAAACTTCATCGCATCCCAAAAAGATACTCCGCCACGTGCCCTTCCCTGTGCTTCTAAGGCCATTCTAGATATATCCGCTTTTGAAAACCTTGAGTTGTAATTGTCAAAAATACTCTTGGCAACTTCGGCCGTAGCCAATCCATTACTCGTTAGATAATCACTCATATTGGTAATTCTTTCAAAGTATCGTTTATCGGCAAAGTCTTGGACATTCTTATCACCAGTAGCATACAATAAATCATGTTCAAAAGCAACCAAGTCCAAAGCATCTGCTGGTAGAATGTAAGGAAACTTACCGCGAGTTCTATCTTCTAATTGGAGACGGCTTTCCACTCGTGTGCCCCCACCATTATAATTACTTCCCTCGGTATGAATTCGTTCTTCTTCCAACTTAATGAGAGCATCTGGTTGAGCAGACCATGTTCTATATATTTCTCTGAGTGCTTTTCCCAGACCGACAACCGTCATAGTCTCTACTCCTGTTTTAAATGCGCCCCACGCATTCAAAGACGCTATCCCAGTGGCTAATCTGCTCGCATATTCTCTTAATACATAATCACCTATTCTTTGCTGTCCGCTCGCGATTAAACGAGGGTTAGCAGGAGGCAAACCCTCTGGTGCTTCATTTCTTGCTAGTGTTAGCAAAAGGGTATTAAAAGCATCTGCTCTCCTTCTTCCAAGTAATCCAACATTCATCGCCCGTAGTTGTGGATTGTTGGCAATTAATCTCAATATCTGTCCCCATGCTATCCTTCTCACACCATATCGCCCAACACCTGTAGCAAGGTTAAGTAATCTATTAAGTCTGGGGCTCATAATTATCTCTTGAATACTTCTAATAATAGCATTAACAAATCTTTCTACACTTCGGGGGTCATCACCTATTCGTGGCACAAGCATCTTGTGTTCGTCGCCTACCTGTGCTTCTATTAAAGCATCGTCTGGGTGTTTTCTCTCCCACTCTTCTCGGTTTTCTTTCCATTCTTTGTAATCTTGCTCCGCTTGCTTTCTATCCTCTCTTCGTATTGGACGAGTTTTGTCTTTGTTGCCTTTGTTTTTCATATATGTTAAGCCCTTATCAGTTAATTGTTTTAGTTCTTCTTCTCTGTATCCTTGTTTCACCAATTGCGCTATATCTCGCTTCATTTGCTGGATATTGTCTTCTATGTGTGCTATATCATATTTATCGGTAGCCATTGCTAATTTTCGCATTTCAATCATTTGTTCGTTCATGGGGGCAGTTCCGTGTTTTCTTTCAAATTCTTTCATATCAATGCCGTCATCTTGAAGGTGTGCTTTCATTTCGTCGTAATTCATATTTGCATAAATTGCTTGTTTATTGTCCAAGGCACTAATCCTGTCTTTTAAATCTTCCATAGTATTCCCCCTCTTTGTTGAAGCATCCAATAATCTATCCGTTCTAAGCATCTCATAGGCCTGATTACGGATACCTTCACGAATTCCTTCAGCCCATGCAGTGTCGTCTCCTTCATTCAACAAAAACTTATGTTCCCGTTTAATTTTGCCATAGTATGCGAAAAATGGTTTTTCGTGTCATTTTTTATATCCGCTATTATATATCATGGAAAATAAAAAAGAAAAAAGCAAGGACGAGCAACAACTTGAAGAGTTGGAAAGGCTAGGGAAGGAAATTGACCAAATCCGCATCACTCAGAACTTGGTGAATAAAAACCCTGCCGTTTTTAGAAAACCTGAAAATATCCTTTACCGCCTGCCACTGACGGATAAGCAACGGAGACGATTTACAATAATATAATTAAAGAGAAAGATAATATATAATGGGGCTACGAGAGAAAGCCTTGTCATTGGGCGCGACAGACTTCGGCGAGAGTAAAGTGAAAGGAAAAAAGTATTATGTCGTCTATAACGGCCGTCGCATCAACTTTGGTGCATCTGGTTATTCAGATTATACCAAACATCAAGACGAAGACAGACGGGAAAGTTATCGTGCCAGACATCAAGCAATTAAAACAAAGGATGGAAAGCCCGCATATTTAAACAAAAACCAACCCGCATATTGGGCATATCACTTACTTTGGTAAATTATGAATATTATAATATATGTTGTTAATATTGCTCTTCGTGTGCTCGGTTATGTCGCGGACTGCCTGCGACTTTTACTCACGGATAAGTGAAAAAAAGAATATAAGTTGTGTTTATTGTATTCAAAAAGGTATAGATACCAAATTTAAATGTATTTACAAACCTTTTAGTGATTGGTGTATTAGTTTTGATGAAGCCCTACCATTAATGTGCGATATGTTGAATTCTAATAAAAATTCAACATTGGATGCTATGTGGTATATGACACATATATATGAGTGCTCACTTCTTTGAAGCATTCGGGCTAGGAAGCACTATACCAACCAAAAGTGTGAGTATTCCGACATAGACATTCGCAGTTTCGCAGGGAGGTTTTTTTCGCTTAATTTCACTAAACATAAGACTATAATTCCAATGATTATAGTCATTTGAAAGAGATATTTAATCAATCTGCTATCAGTCTTCTTATTAGTCATACAACAATTCCATTCATTTTCTATCTCGTTTTCAATTTTTTTCTCTTCTGTTTTTAGTTCCACTTCAAGGACACGGGACTTTAATTCTGGAGTTAATTCACTATCTCGGACATGTCCGAGATTATCCATATCCATGATAGGTAGGGGTCTGTGAAGTCTGGTTGTATTATTAGCCATTTTCTCTAATTTCTTGTAGTATATTCATGAGATTATTATTTTGTTTTTCTAAATTAACTACCCTATCTCGGACATGTCCGAGATTATCCGCCATGTGTTGAAAAGCACTGACTAATATCGGTATAAAACTTGTATATGTTATGCCTTCAAGGTAGCCTTCTCCATCCTCTGCTTTCATTCCACTTTCAGATACAAATTCTGGAAATATTTTTTTTACTTCATCCGCAATAAATCCGTGGCCTTTTTTTTTCTTTCTTCTCATCTGGTTTCCAATAATATGAACAACAATTTATTTTCATTAGTTTATCGCAACAATCACCGCAGTCTAATGTGTTAATATCTGATTTTAGCCTCCTGTCCGAGGAGTTTGTCCAAGCACCATTTAGCGGGATATAATTATAACTACCTGACGGCTCACCAGTAGTAGAGTTTGAAGTAGTCCAAGCATGAAGCAAACCAGTTGAAGAAACAATTACACCATAATTCGTATATCCTCCCGATTTAAAAAATAGTTGCGGGTCATTAGTAGAAGCGGGTCTTTTTCGTATTAATAAATTACCGCTGGATGCTGTTGGTAAAACTAACTCTCCCGACGTATTAATATTAATCGCCTCAGTGTAAGATATATTGTTTCCAACCGCTGTTCCTGAATTATAATAAAAAGCGAGTTTTCCACCTTTTTGAATTAGAAAGTTTGAACCGCTGTGGCTTGATTTCCAGTTCGTGCCATCAAAATAAGCATCAAAACTTAAATTGACATTGTCGTGTGCCCAATTCAATAATTGAAATGTTGGATAAGCATCCGCCGTTGTTATTGCTTGTAAGTGTGCTCCTGCGACATTACTCGCCGTTCCGTATATTTCTAAACCACCTGTCGCTCCTACTCCTTTCGTTGAGTTGCCTATGATTATCGGCTTACCTAGTGCTGTTGTTATTTTATCGCTCGTTGTTAATGTTGTTGTTGATACACCCGCACTAGCCGTTATTAACCCTTTTGTCCATAAAGTGCCGTTTGCCCCGTTCAATGACATTAACAATTGCTCTGCTGAATTTTCCCACACAAAACCCATCGTAGCATCATTAGCCACTCTAAAACGAAAACTATACGAACTAAAATCATTTCCTGAAACGGCCGTACCATTTGCCAAACTTTTGCTTGCTCCACCAGATGCCGCATAAATTCCCCAACTTGTATTGGTTGTATCCCATAGAAATATACCTTTTGCATTTGTTCCGTCGGTTGCTCCCTGAATTCCTATTTTCGCTCCACTTGTATTTGTTGCCGATGTTAGTGTGCCCGTGTATGATATCCCCGCATTTGCTGTTATTAATCCACTCGCGGTTAATGTCGTTGTTGATATACCCGCATTTGCCGTTATTAATCCACTCGCGGTTGCTGTTGTTGTTGATATACCAGCGGTTGAAGTAATTGTCGTTCCTGTTATCGTTCCTCCATTTGTTATATTGTTTGAATTCATATCTAAGGCACCATAAAACCGCATACCGCCCGCATTGTTAAAACGGACAATGTCAGACGAAGCACTTTTGTTATCCAAAAGTTTTGAAATATAAAGTCCTGCTCCTTTTACATCAGCCGCTACATTCGTAAATACATAACCTCGTTGGTTCGCGGTTCCGCTTGAAGCAGTATTTAGACTAAATAAGAAATACTGATAATCACCCGTCGTCTGTGAAAAGAATATATCTCCTCCGTTTTGGTTTAATATCCGCGCCCCATTATATGTTATATTTCCACCATTAATGATATCCACATTATTGAAATCGGCTTGGCTTAACAAATTCAGTGCCCTTACATCATTTCTACTTCCATTAAATATCTTAATTCCTGTTATGGTTTGGTCGCCTGTTAGTTTTACATTTTGCCCGTCCAATGTGTCCGCATATCCTTTTGTCGCTCCGTCCGTTGATAATGTTGGAGTTCCAAGGTTCGCTATTTTGCTACTATTACAATCTAGCCCCGAAGCATTTACCCAACCGACTATTGCTCCATCAATAACGAAACTTACTTTTTTCGCATTTATTTCAAAGTTATAATTCACACCCGTGCCCATATTAAGCATCCAATAGTTCCTATGTTTGCTGTGGAGTTAAAGACCACGAATGTTCCTTTTGTTGTCGCATTCGTTGAATTTCCTGTTATTTCAAGGCACTGCTAAATGTCTTAATTCCTGCTATGGTTTGGTTTCCTGTTAGTTTCACATTTTGCCCGTCTAATGTATCCGCATACCCTTTTGTCGCCCGTCTGTTGTTGCTGTTGGTGTGGCTAAGTTTGTAATTTTTCTGTTGTTTAAAGATAGTGTAGTGCCCGTTGCTGTCGCGATTACATTATCACCAGCATATAAATCAACATACGAACCCGTTATTTGTATCGGATAATAGCCCGCGGTTGCTATTTTTTGTGCCACAATCTCTCCTATATTTGTCGCCGTATCAAAGGCAATACCGATACCATCAAAAGCGGTTGGAGCAGTAGCACCCCGCACTTCTATTGTTGAAAGTAAATTTTTTATTCCCTGCTATGGTTTGGTCTCCTGTTAGTTTAACGACAGAAGTATCAAGAGTAGAAATATCAACACCATCAACAAGATTAACATTTGTTATACTTTGGCTTTTCATATCAATCCCGCACTAGCATTTATTATGTTGCTGAATGTCTTATACCTGCTATGGTTTGGTCTCCTGTTAGTTTGACGACAGAAGTATCAAGGTAGAAACATCAATACCATCAACCAAATTTACATTTGTTATTGAAAATCCACCCATATTTAAACTGCCAGTCATAGCCGTTGTGCCGTCCTTTGCCAGTTTGGTGTCGGTATATGCTTTCGTTGAAGCATCGCCATCGTAGAATGGTGCGGGCAGTCCGCTGATTGCTGTCGTGCTGTTAAAATTTAAAACATTATTTGTCAATGTCATTCCACCACCTGTTGTTGGAGCAAAAAAGTATGGACGAGCCTACAATAGTTAGTGGATAGCCCGTTGCCCACCTGCCTCCGACGAATAAATAGAACCCATATTATTGTTGTAATTGAAGAATAACTTACCTGTGTTTAATGGATTTGAGTCTTTTACGCCACATAAGTAGTAAATGTTTTGTTTCCTGTTATGGTTTGGTCGCCTGTTAGTTTAACGACAGAACTATCAAGAGCCGAAACATCAAAACCATCAACCAAATTAACAT
>WBZZ01003212.1:0-25000 GCA_019918135.1 Paulinella micropora
CATCAACGGACACGGTAAACCGGTTACGGTGTCAAGGACTATGCTACTTGACACTAGGTTACCCGTGAATATTGCGTCGACCGGCAGGATGGATCACATCCATCATCGGTCTGTCGTTCATCAGAATGGACAGTTACTTATTCTAAAACACCCCGTAAGGATTGAGGAGAGAGACGTGCTAGTAAGAGGCTCATGTCAACCCTCCTTTACAGGTGGGATGACGAGTTTGACACCCCATTAGACATCAACGACCGTTACGAGCCTCCACACAAGCTAAGTAGAGAGGTAGTGGGGTGAAAGGGGAGGGAAACCCCAAGAGAGAGAGAGAGAGACGAGTGTAGACAGTCAGAAGGCAAAACGGGGGAGGTAACGCTGTATGCGTCTTATCCCCGCAAGCCAGGTTCAATCGGAAAGGTAGATATAGAATTGTTCCACTATGCTTGTGGACACTATAGCGTTAAGAAGATGAGAGCTCTGGCGAATGCATTAGGCATAAAGCTAGTAGGAGACGAGAAAAAAGTAGAGTACTGTGAAGCCTGCATGATAGGTAAGGAGAAGCAGTTGCCTAGGTTTAAGGTCAATAGGATAGAAAGAGCTAGTAAGCCAGGAGTAGTACTGCACATAGACACCGGGACGTGGTCAGCACGTTCAATACACGGGAAGAGACATAAATTTTTGGTTACGGATGATTACTCATTGTTTCTTAAAGATTATTATCTTTCGCATAAGAACGAATTTATTGACTGCATTAAGCAGGCGGTAGCGTTTTACGAGAGACAGACAGGAAATAGAGTTGGAGAGATAAGGTGTGATCAGGAGTTTGACATCCCGAAAGAAGTGATAGAGTGGTGGAAGCCGAGGCAGTTTCTATGGAAGACCTCAGCAACGGGGGACAAGGATGGAAACCCCATAGCTGAGAAAGCTAATGATATAACGGCAGGAGCCGCAAGGGCTATCACAGCCAAACGATACCCCTCCCATACCCGGGTATCATACCCGGTATGATACCCCTGGGGTATCATAAACCGATACCCCTAGTCCGTATACCCCTGTCCCATACCCCGGGCTATGATACTCCTGTCCCATACCCCTGTTCTATACATCGGGGGGGGGGGGGGGGGGGGGATGGGGGGGGGCGGGGGAGGGTATCATAACCCAGGGATACGGGGGAAGGGTATCATAACCCAGGGATATGGGAGGGGGGGGTATGGGCGTATCATACCCCAGGGGTATCATACCGGGTATCATACCCGGGTATGGGAGGAGTATCGTTTGGCTGTGTATGCGGTATCATGCCTATCTGCCCATTTCATTTTGGGCAGAAATGAAGCATTCTGCCACCACCCTACACAACATCTTGCCCGCCACTCATGAGCCAAGAAAAGGGATTTCCCCATATGAGCAGCTTTTAGGCAGAAACCTTTCCTAACCCACCTCAGACCAATAGGATGCATGGGAGTTATGTACAAAGGTAAAGACAGAAAAGGTCGGTTTAGAGGAAAGGAGGTCATGCTAGTAGGGTATGACTTGTTTAGGGAGTTATACAGAGTGTGGGACGGTAGGAAGGTGATAGCAAGAGTTAGAAACGTGCGGTTTAATCCGTACATGATAGGTAAGGAAGCACACCCAGATAGGACAGTAGAGTGGGATGAGGATGTAGCTGAGGGGGAGAGTGAGAGTAAGGATGCCGATGTGGAACAGACACACACCACAACCTCCACCACCACAGCCACAACCACCCACACACAAAAGGACACGACACAGACTGATGACGATGACGACTCATATGACCATGTCGATGATGTTAGTCAGTCAGACAGTCAACAAGAGCAGGGGGAGTATGGAGGGGACACAGGGGGAGACAGCTTAGATCACAATCACACACCAACACACGATAGCTTCTCTACACAGGACATCGACACAACATCGACAGCTGCACCCCATCCCACCGACACAACCCCACAGACAACCAACACAGGACTAGGACACGCACACGCACTCAGATGCATCTGATCCACAGACACAACACCAGTCATAATTATAACTACGTAACTTGGTCATCTAAGTTAGTCAGTTTTGTGACGTGGCAGCTTCTGTGTGACGTGGCAGATTCTCCCGCGGTTACTTCAGTTCTCTTACTTATACGAGTTATTGAAGTGCGTTTCCTTACTGCGAGACAGTCTTGCTAGAGTAGCCCGGAGTGATCCTGAAAGGGATCGGTAAAGGTTCCCGATGGCGAGTCTCTCAAAGACGTCGGACTCCGGGCCCGAATGGACACATCGTCAGGTGACTGTGCTACATTTGCAGCAGCAATCTCTTGTACACAATGGTAGTATTAATCAACTTTCACTCACGGCAGTGTCTCCCAGAAATAGTTTACTACATAACAGGGCTTGACTCACCGCCCTTCGAATACTTTCAGGCTGCTCCCGACCCTAGTCGATCTGAGTCGGTCCTGTAATGATCAGTGCCACCCATGTACTGGTTGTCACAACTTAACGAACGCGCAGGTGTTGATTGCTTCTCTGTTGACCTTGCTGTCGACAATCCCGCCTTGAACTGAGGAACTTGAACAAAAGTGCACATTCTCCTGTCTTTCCAACGAGCGACCATGACTGGAGGGCAGTCTTCCATGTAGCAGCTATTCATGAAATATATCTCGAGGTTCTGTTGCCTTGATTTCATCTAACACGTCCTTGGCACCATAAAGTCGATTACTACGGCCATAATAGTCCCTATCAAGTACTACTCATGCTTTCTATGCAGCTCATGACACAAAAGCAGGGAGCTGTAAAAGCGATCAGTGACCCAAACAGTGCCTTTTTTGGTTTTGCACTCGTCTACCATCGCCATGATGAGGTCGAACGTTGCCCCGTTGCCGGACTGTTGCGCAGGCGTCAATGTCTGCGCACCAGCGTAGCTGGCGTGGAGCTCGTAGGAATAACTGTAGGGCGGGCGCAAGCGAATTCACCACGGGTTGAAAATCTCGCTGCTTGCCGTCGGAGTTGCAGCAGAATTGCCACCCGTCGACAGATTGCAGCACCACCCTCCAGTTATTCCCCACCGAGGTCGGCCGCTCGGGAAAAATGATGACAGCCCCAATGTGGACAGTGGGAATGTAGTTGGCACGAGGGATAACGAGCTAGCGAACAGAGAGAGAGAGAGAGAGAGAGAGAGAGAGAGAGAGAGAGAGAGAGAGAGAGAGAGAGAGAGAGAGAGAAAGAGAGAGAGAGAGAAAGAGAGAGAGAGAGAGACACTGAGAGAGAGAGAGAGAAAGAGAAAGAGAGGGAGAGAGAGAGAGTGGGGGGGGGGGGGGGCGTACCGACACACCGTAGGTGTGGCGCATTACGGTGCGCACTGAAACCGCAGAAGGCACACAATCATCTCCCATCGCGGCTACACAACAACAACAACAACAACAACAACAACAACAAAAATGATAAATAAATAAATAAATAAATAAAGTAAAATAAAAAATAATTAAAAAATAATTATAAAAAACAGGGGGGGGGCAGGCCTAGGGGGAGAGGGGCTTACCGGTTTGCCGTCGCTTCTTGGCACCAGGTGTTTGAAGCGCTTGAACGCAGCCCCTATTTCCCTCTGTGATTTGCGGAACATGGGCAGCAGGCGCCTATCTAGCG
This sequence comes from Paulinella micropora, assembly GCA_019918135.1. Lineage (NCBI taxonomy): Eukaryota > Cercozoa > Imbricatea > Euglyphida > Paulinellidae > Paulinella > Paulinella micropora. Next base: position 3,642 of record WBZZ01003212.1, read on the forward strand.
TGGTATTCTTGGCCTCTACCCCTAACTCTAACGAAACTATGTCGTCATATCATAATCCCGCACCCCCACAACGTAGTTCTTGGGGGTGTCGCTGATGATGCGGGACTTGACCTCGTTAACGAGCTTGCGGCTAATGGCCATGTTAAATGGTCATGGTGCTGTGTATTTTATTTGGCGAATGAAGCTGGGCGCGCCGCTGTATGTTATGGCCCGCGAGCGTGTTAGGTATAGCTGCCTGCGGGCGAGAAGAAGAGGCATGGCAAGCTGTGAAGTGGTAGGCATGAGGCATAGGTTTTCATATGTAAGAGCAGCCCATTGGCGGCATGGGCGTGGGCGTGGCTCATGAACAGCTATGTTCATGCGTTGTGTGGGTGGGGGGCGTGGGAAGGGGCGGGTGTGCGTGGCCGATTGGCCAGTCTTCTTGAAGTGGGCGGCCTGGTCCTTGGTAAAAGGCCCTGACGGTGACGTCGTAGGCGACGCCACGGACTTGCTTCGGGTGGGGGATATTCCACGAGCGGAGTCGGTCCAGCATCACGTTGAGTGCCAGGTCTTCCTCCACTTCCTCCACGATGGGGGCTGAGGCTGGGGCCGAATTTGGGACAGAGGCCATCGTAAATCTGCAAACACAAGCATAAACGTTACGCATGGGAAATAGGCCTAAAATGCAGAGGGCACACACATAGTTCCAACAGTAGACAAGCACAACAGGGCATAAACAGCGACAACAGAGACACACAACACATAGCAAAAGTAAAAAATAGAACATTTCAGAAAAATGAAAAATACAGTCAAAACAGTCAGATTCGACAGGCATAATGTGTGTAGAATGTGTTGTTTTGTGTTTGTTTCATGAACCCTACCACTAGGCATGGAGCAGGCAACATGTATTGTAATGTAGCATGTATGGCTTGCTCAAACACACTTTAGCGCAATAAAATAGAAAAAATAACAACAAGTATAAACGTCAACCCCCCCTCACATCTGTCAAGAACTCGTCTAGCACTAACTTCCCCTCACTCACTCTCTTCACCTCACCATTGCTTTCTCTGATGCATGTTGTGAGTTGCTGAGCGAGCTGTGCTATGTCTTTTTTTTAACGCAATGATGGGTGGTGTGTTGGTGTGTGGCTGAGCTTGTGGTGTTGGACCCGGTTGTGGTGTTGAAGTTGCAGCAGTGCCTCCCCGCCGTTCCCTCTTGGACTCCCCGGTCCCTGCAACAACACTGGGCAGTCCGGCAGATGCCGGACTCCCACTCACATCGTGAGTCTCCTTCTTATGCTTCTGTATGTATTTCCGAACATTCCCTTTTCGTGTGAATTGCAGATATTCCGTGTCAATGTCAGAATCATCCATACATGCTGCCATGGCATCATCATGTCTTATTTCATCTGAACATCGGGAATCTTTGTCAGGATCATACTCATCTATCTCTTCTTCATCTTCTTCCTCATCGCCACCCTCACTCTGTCTTGGCGTGTCGCATGTGCGTGCTTGTGGTGTGGTGTGAGGTGTCGATGTGGTGGATGTGACTACTATAGGTACTACTATAGGACACTTATCTTTATATTCATATATATAAATTTAACTGATTTCACCATATTTCGCTCTCCTATTAATCAACAAAAACTAGCAAAACTAGAAAATCGCACTTTTTCGCAAATTATTAATACTAAGCATCCTTATCCCCCTTTTCTTATTTTTTCGTGGTGTCCTAAGCCCCCTTATCTTTTTCCAAAAAAAAAGGTGCTCTGTATTGAAAGTTGGTAAAAAAAAAAAAGAATAAATATTATTTAAAGAAATGAAAAATTATATTACATATATATATATATATATTATTATTGTTTTTGAAAAATTCAAAAACAAAGACATACGATGGGTAGAACCAAAGTATTTACAGACGAAGAAATTTGGCAAAGGAATTCAGAACGAATGAGATTTATAACATAAAAAACAAAGAGAAAGCACAGCAGAGGGCTAAGGACTACTACTACAAGAACAAGGAGGTCATATTGAAGAAAGCAAAGGAGAAAAGGGAAAATGAGAAGGTTGACCTCGCAAGGATGAAACAGCTCCGAGGCTCGTTGAAGGACTAAATATCGCCCTATGAAAAATAATATAAATTTTATGTTAAGGATATAATATATATAGGTATATAGATAAAATATATATATCTATATAGATATATTTATTTTATTTTTGAAAAATCAAAACCCTAATATAACACCCAAACAATGTCAAGCATATACTACGGGGGGCAAACTTGGAGCCTTGACAAGCTCACCGAACAGGGCATACAATTCCAAATACTGCAAAACAAACTCTATGTAAAAAAACCAAACGGCAAGAGGTTTTACGACATAACAACACCAAGAGGGGCACTACCAAAACCTGAGCAGTATGTAATGCCCGACAGAAAACAAAGGGAAATAAAAGAGAGGAAAAGGGAAGAACCAAATGTCATTGACTTCAATGGATATAAATTAATACAACAAGACATAAAACACGATTTGCAAGTGGGGCAGTCATTGTATAATGTAAAAATCAATAAAAGCTTTACTCAAAAGATTAAAAAGTTTTCGTTGGAAGACATTACAAAAATGATAGGCACAATCGTGGATGATTTTAAGTCTTTATATAATCCAAACGACAAAATACAAGTAAGGATATCGGCTATTCCAGAATCGTGGAATGTTCAAACAAAAAATGAACTCGTAAAAGTAAAAGACTTTGACTTACAAGACATATTAGAAAGAGTTACAAAGATTTTACAATCAAACGACGAAGTGTGGATGGATGAGGAAGGGGCAACAATGGAATCAATTGATTTCAATTTTATGGGAGTAAGGATGCCAGAGGGAGGGGCTAGATTGAAAGCAATACACAGGAGGACATTTACAAAAAGAAAGGAGTGATACAAATAAACAACGACGACAACATATGTCTGGCAAGGGCTATCGTTGTGGCAACAGCCAAGATAGAGAAACACAACAAATACGAACAAATAAGGAAGGGTCGCAGAATACAGGACGAACTGGCAAATACATTACACGAGGAGGCCGGTGTCATAAACGATTTATGTGGTCTTCCTGAGGTAGATGTGTTTGCTAGTCATATAAAATACAACATAGCAATTGTTGAATTTCCAGACAAGATAATATATAAAACTGAATTCAAAGATGAAAAGGAACAACCATACAAACACATACATACTCAAAACCAAAAACCATTACGACACCATAGTGAGCATGAAGGCCTTCCTATCAAACGAAACTTCTGTGAGCAGTGTATGAAGGGTTATGAGCACAATCATTCCTGTGTGGCAACATGTAATATATGCCTTACGGATGGATGTAAGGGGTATAACAACATAACAAAATGGAAACAATGCAAAAAATGTAACCGCAAATTTCCGAATGATGAATGCTTCAACAATCACAGCACAAGCACTCGTGAAACAAAAAAGAAATGTCTTAACTGCTCTAAGACATACACAGGTGAACATAAGTGCGGTTATGACAAATGTAAAAATTGTAAAATCTTACAACCCTTTGAGCATAGGTGTAATATGAAACAAAAAGAAATACATAAGCCTTCTGATAAATATGTGTTCTTTGATTTTGAGGCAACACAAGAGACAGGCACACATATCATTAACCATTCAGAGAGTCAGTATTTCACTGGAAGGGGCGATGCCCCTTTCCAAACCCAAAACCAAGAAAGCGGGGGGATGGTAGGGGGTGGAACCCCCTCCGACAGCACCTCCATCATACACAAAAGCATAGACGAGTTTTGTAACTGGGCATTGGCAATCAACACAAGGACTTCACATTCATAGCACATAATGCGAGGGGTTATGATTGTCAATTCGTGCTTAAGTGGTTAATAGAAAAAGGCATTTCACCATTTGTCATATATCAAGGGGGTAAGATTATGATGATGGCTGTGGGTAAGATTAGATTTATTGATAGTCTTTCTTTCCTAACTATGCCTCTATCTGATTTCCCTGAAACTTTTGGTTTAGATGAATTAAAGAAAGGATTTTTCCCTCACTTCTTCAATACTGAGGCAAATCAAAATTATGTAGGGGCTATACCAGACAAGGACTATTACGGCTACAACACATTTTCAAAACATAAACGACAAGAATTTCTGAAATGGTATGAAGAACAAAAGGACAAAGCGTTTGATTTCAAAAAAGAAATGGAAGCATATTGTCATAGTGATGTGGATATATTGAGAAGGGGGTGTATGAAATTTAGAGAGAGCTTCCTAGAATTTGGCATAGACCCATTCCAATACACAACCATCGCATCTACCTGTATGGCATTATATAAAGCAATCTATATGCCGACAGATAGCATAGCAGTCATACCAACACACAGAACAGACAAAGCAAAAACGAGCCGTATGTGCGTGGAGTGGCTATCATATAGAGATAAGAAAGACAATACAACCATACAGCACCGATTAAATGGAAAAGAAAAAATGATATATTTAAAAGGTGCAGGTAAAGCATACTTAGACGGATATGACCCAAAGACAAAAACGGCATATGAGTTTCACGGGTGCTACTGGCACGGCTGTCCTGAGTGTTATGACGGAAATCAAATGAATAAAGAGCAATCTGTTAATAAGACATTTGGACAATTATACAAGAAAACAAAACGACGGGAAACTTTAATAAAGCAACACGAGGAAGTGAATAATTTAATAACAATATGGGGTTGTAAGTGGAACAGAATAAGAGTAAGGCAGGAATTCAAAAGGAACATAGAAGAGACGTTAATGGAGCAAGAGACAATCAACCCACGACACGCGATGTTTGGGGGAAGGACAAATGCTCTATCTTTATATTGGAGGGCAATGAATGAACAACAATACGCCAAATACATAGACATATGCTCCCTCTATCCGTCTGTTATGTTTTATGACCCCTACCCTCTCGGACATCATAAAGTAATTAAGGCAGACAAGGCATTACAAATGTTGAATCAAAAGACAGCATTTGGATTAGCCAAAGTAAAAATGCTACCGCCTAGGGGACTAATTCACCCTGTCCTACCCTGTCAAGATAGGGGAAAGATGATGTATTATTTATGTAATAAGTGTGGAAAGGAAAACTTACAGGACACATGTCAGCACGACGACACAGAGAGGGCACTCACAGGCACTTGGGCAACACCACTCATTTATAAAGCAATGGAAAAAGGTTATAATATCATTAAAGTTTATGAAGTGTGGCACCAGGAACAACAAACAACAACCCTATTCAAAGACTACATAAAAACCTTTCTACAAGTAAAGCAAGAGGCAAGTGGCTACCCGTCAAATGTAGAAACGGAGGAACAAAAAGACAATTACATAAAGGACTATGAGGAAAAGATGGGTATTAAGTTGGACAAAAGCAAAATAGAAAAGAATGAAGCAAGGAGGGCAGTCGCAAAGCTATGTCTGAATTCTCTGTGGGGAAATTTTGGACAACAAAGCAACAAGACACAGACGACAATCGTCAGGAGTGAGGCAGAATTATACAAAATACTAAATGACAAAGACATAAACGAAATCTCAATTAATATGATAATAAAGAATGCCTTGAACTATCCTACAATCTACACCCCGAAAAAGTGTCAGACCATTACAACACAAACATATGTGTGGCTTTATTCACAACAGCACACGCACAAATGAGATGTATGATATGATGGATAGATTGGGAGACAGGGTATTATATCACGACACAGACAGCATAATATATTCAGTTGATGAAAAACAAGGACAGACAACCATGCCGACGGGTGACTTATTAGGACAATGGACAGACGAACTAATAGACAAAAAGACAAAAGTAAGCAGAAAGATAACTACATTTGTGGCCTCGGGGCCTAAATCCTACGGCTACATACTAAACGACGGCACAACAAAAATGAAACTGAAAGGCTTTTCTATGAACTACGACACTTGCAGGAAACTGAACTTGGTAAATATGTTTAGTGTGATAAGCAATGGTCCTGGAATAAAGGACGAAGAACTATCAAAAAAAGCATATGAGGAATTAGAAGCATTATTGGAGACAGAAGGAGAAAAGCACATGGCAAAGAATGTGGCTGAGAATGGAAATGTAGCAATACACAACCACAGCAAAATTACGAGGAACAAAAAAGACAAAACGATTACCTCCGAACATTGGAAAAAGATATTCTCATTTACTTACACAAAAAGAGTAATACAGCCGATTAAAGAGAACCATATCTCTACACTGCCTTACGGATTTTAAAGGCAAAAGTAAAAAGGTAATTAATTTTTTTCAATAAAATCTTTTTACCAGTCTATATAGACCAATGACCACCCTCACCAGACTATGCGAGAAGTTTGAAAAACTTTCGATTGAAACAAAAAATGAAACCTTCACATTGAAAGATATTCAAAAGGTAATTCAAGACCAAATAAAGGAAATTGAGGATAGTAATTCATCAAAATCAAAGGATACTTTTCCATTTGGTAAATATCGCGGGAAGAAAATTCAAGATGTAGCGGTTATCGATAAGCCATATTTGGAATGGGTTATCCGTCAGCCGTGGTTTGAGAATTTTACAGACATTAAAAGTGACGTAAAAAAATATATGTAATAAAAATTATTTTGCTCAAAGATTTTAAAAATCTTTGTATAAGATGAGCGAACTCAACACCAAACAGGACTACTTAAATGAAATTGAAAAATGGAACATTGACAGTGAAATAAAAAAGCCAACAATTAAATGGACTAAACCTGACATTGTATCTTTCTATGAACAATACAAGCAGAGGGATGACAATGTTGAAGTCATTCTTCCTTCGACCGCAGCCATACAAAAAATAATAAATGACGTGCCAATCACTCCTTTTAAGGCAACTGATTTGAAAGAGACAGGAATTACCGAAATTACGCGGCGGATGCTACCGCCGTAGGCGGTAAGGCTAATGTGAACGAAGCGTCACAATGTGGCGAAGCCACTTGTGAAGGTGAAGAGATAGCACCGCACGAAGCGGACATTTTTCTTCAATATGGTAAGTATAAAAAAATGAAAATTGAAGATGTCGCTAAGATTGATAAACCATACCTTGAATATTTAATTCAATAACCTTATTTTAATAACAAAGATGCGGTAAAAAATATCTATGATGATACATCACATTCCGGTTTTTTTTTTTTTTTGTTGTTTTATTGATCTTCTATAAAATTAGCGATAATATTGACATTTCCACCATTATTAGTAGTGGAAACTGATTTCTGTGTAAAAGTTAATACATCACTTGGAGACAGATAAATATCATAATTTCTTAGATTGATTTGTTGAGTTGAATTAGCATTAACATGTATTTTAAAAATCGTCGTTCCGTTGGCGATAGCAGTCGCTGTTGTGTCAGTATCAACTATTGAATATTTTGTATTTATATCAGCATACACTGCTCCAGTTAAAGTTCCATTCAACACCATTCTGACTCTATTTGTTTTTCCGTCTTCATACTAATACTTATCAATGATGGATATACTAATGAATAATTGTCTAAGTTAGCACCACCACTATCATATTTTGCCTAATTTCTTATACTCAATATTGGTCGTTCTGTGGTGTGAGCAACTTCACTACCCTCAATTGAATTTGTTATGCTAGTATTAATAGTATTTGACCCCTCAATGAATAAACTTGCACTTGCTGTTTTAAGAGTTTGTATTCCAAATGCTGCATCATTTTTCATTACTGCTGTAAAAGGTAATGTCGTATTTCGCAGGCTTACCCCAGTATTAGCATTCGCATAGTCAATCATATTAACTAATTGGAATAATCTTGTTATGGGATTTTCAATATAAAACTTAATAGCACCAAACCCAAGATACTGAAATTGAATTTGAAATACATTTCCTGTGCTCCAAACTATTTCTGGCATAGCCGAAGTTCCATCGCACGGGTCATCCCAGTCTGCTTGGTCAATATAATCTACGACACCTCCTTTACAATGCGCAATATTCATTCCTGCTCTATTTTTGTAGAAATAAAATTCATCAACGAGTTCATTTCCTATTCCCATATATGAATAGTAATCTTTTGTATCATCCGTTGTCCATATAACAGTAAAGCGGGCGAGGACACCCGTTCCAGTTCTATATTTTACTCTCCTTTTACTTACCAGTCTAGCATCCGCTGTGGCATCCGCTTGAGTTGTTAATGTTGCCATATTATTCAAAAATGACACAGATGATTTTGTTTCTGTTTTTGTCCATATCCTAGTGTTAATGGTATATGGAAAGATTTCCTGTAAACTGGCGTTAATTGTCCTACTACTGCTTCACCAAAAGCGGTTTTTGAATTATTTGTTTCAATATCACCATCATATCCAACTTTGACATTTATAAATTCTCCGTCAGGATTTTCTGCGATTAAATTTCTCTGGTCAGTTTTCATTGATATTTTAGAATTACGATTCGTGCTCCGCACTCTCTCTTATTCTAAAACATCGTTTTTTATTTTAAAAAAAAAATAATGAATCTATTAATTTTTCTTTTTTTTGTTTTTCACGATGTTTATGAGCAAGCGAAAATGAGCGTAGCGAATGAAAGCGATGCTCATAAATATCAACTCATCAAAATTTCAATTCCCTTAACAACAATAGTCCTCTGAAGAATAGCGTAAGTATAACAATTCAATTGTACTGCCCCAGTCGCACTCCATTCATACCGCCGTTCGGTGTCCAAAGACAGACCAGCCACTTCATATCCCTCTTCTTCTCTCTTGTCATAAAGTGGGCGGTTGTGATCCCAGAAATCAACGTGGAACCAGTTATATTTATACACATTAGAGTTCAAAATAGCGGAGCCCTTAAGTTTTTTAAATCATATAATCTTCATCGCGGGAGCAAGCGACATCAAACTGCTGGATTCTATTACTATCCAAAAGAGTATAATAAGACGTAATCTTAGCCTGTGCTCGGTTATCGCAATCAAATGCGGTATTCGAACTTTCGGTATTATTAAATCCACTCGTGTAAATTCGGCGAATTCTTTCACCCTGAGAGCGGTTAATCTTCAAAACAAATGACTGAGTGCCGGCTGCAAGATTGGTTTTCCAAGAGATAGGGTATTGAGTCTTAAACGAAAATCCTTCACCAGCAATCTTTTGTTGAACACCCAAAATAACATTTGGATCAGTTTCAACAGCAAGAAAGAGGTTAAGGTTGGTAATCTCTGCGGGCAGCGCGGTGGCTGTCGCTCCTGCTGCAACACTATTAGAATCAGTTCCATAAAATATGGTTTTCTGTGTCCCCTCCCACACAATCCTCAAATCAAGAATTTTATTAAAGCCGATAGTCTTATCAATTTCAAAAATGGTTCCGAAAAGCATACCGAGAGGAATAGACACATTGATTACTGGTGAATTTCCAGTATTGACTGCTGGTGCAATATCTCCACCCTCAAAATACTTTGCCTCCTCATACTCAACATTAACAAGACTATAGTCTCCAGCACTGCTATCGGCGAGAGCGGTATCATTATGACGACGAGCAGCGACAAGTGGTACTTTGTAGCATGTTTGCACTGCGGCTTTTAATGTCCCAACCGCAGCAGCATCAGTAATAGCCTTTCTTTCTGCCACAGTTCCAACGACAATCTTTCCAGCATTACACTTTTGAAGCATAGACCCATAACCAGACCCAGCCCCGTGGTTATCCAAAGCCATAAATCTATCATAAGAAATCTCAGGTTTCCAAATCATCGTAGTGCAATTTCCCACATGTTGAAGATTACACAGGTACTGACCGCTTCGGCTTCGCAGTTCAATTGTCTTAATCATTGACAGGCAGTCCATAACAAGTCTGTTATAATGACCGATTCCGCCAGTCGTCGGTGTGTAGGTAAATCGCAACACACTCCTCGCAAGGTTCAAAGGACGAGTAGGAATTTCAAAAGTTGATTCAGTTCCCCCAACACTGCTAATCGTAACAGTCGCAAGACTTTCGCGAATAAGCTCGCTCTGGCTATGAGTAAGTTCTCCTCCATATTGGACAGGCATTTTTGTTTTTGTTTTTGAAGTAGTGTAAATTAACTAATTCACCAGAATATATTTATAGAAAAAAAATAATTAAATCAAAAATAATTATCTAGATTTTAGTAAATTGAAGAATGAATTAAATAAACTAAAATAATTAGTTTCACGATAAACTAATAAAGTCATAACGACTCCCAAACCATTAAGATTAATCGCTTGGTCATTTCCGTCCGTCAAGTAAAACCTAAATACATTATTCGAACTTGCCGATGATGTTTTCCCGTATTCGCTTCCAGAGCCGTCATAGATGACAGACCCAAAAGGAATTTCGTTGGCAGTGTATATTTCTTGTAGCACGTGATTATCTCCTTCATTTACCAAATCCGATTGAAGATATCAAGTTTTTTCACCAGTTAGAATAATTATATTTGGGGATTTTATAAAATTATTGGCGAAGAAATATGTTGAATTTCTATCAAACCCCATAACCTCGTGAATACGGGTATCACCATCAAATATAAACCGCGGTTGAATTCCTTTATTCTCTGACACACTGAATGTTAATTTGCCATCTTCTGGGTCTATGTTGGTATTATTACTGGATACCACATAAGTATAATTATTTGGGCTGTCTGCGGTTAGCACCTCCGCCAATTTATTTTTTAAGTTGTTCATTGTGTAGTTGCCCTCAGGTATCGTAATTAAAGCCTCATACCCGTCTTCGGATAATGTAAAAGTATTATATGCTGAAGCCACAGAGTAATACGACTTCGGAACATAAATATGAAGAATTTTACAATGTGTGGGATTGTCTAGCCGCTGTCTGTGCCAGTTATTCATATTGACTTCGTGTGTAAAGTCGCTGTCTGTGCCAGTTATTCTATTTTTGCTGTTGATATAGTAAATACCCGAACTTCTCCCGCCCTTGTAATCCATTGTATATAATACAAATAATATTTTTTAGATGTATGTATCAAAATGACCATACCCATTCTGTGCTTTTTATTTTTCCGCTTCTTCTTCTTTTATGTCTGTGAAACCACTGGCAAATTTGAATTTAATATCTTTTGCCCTCTCCATTAAAAATCTCATACTATGCCATCCGCATGTGTCGCTTGTATCAGATTGCTGTTTTACTTGATTAACCTTCATTAATAAATAACTATCTGGATTACTTCGATCAATTAGTCTTTTCATTTGTTGCTGGAAGTCTTCAGTAGGTTCATAAAGTGCTAATGGGTCATACAGTTCAACACTCCTGTCTTTATCTAGACTTATCCATACGGCGATCCAATGAGACCCCGCTTGTTTGTGATCATCTAAGTTCATAATAAATCCGTATCGCTTTCTGCTTCCTGGCTCCAACTTGTTGATTTCAAACCTCGCTATCGCTCCGAGATACCATCCATATTTTTTCATTATGTCGTCTATTTCATTAGTCATTAGTCCCCGACCCTCTCCCTGCTGTTGCTCGTCTGTCTGTGGTTGCTCTGGTTGTGGCTCATCTGGCTGTGGCTCCTCTGGCTGTGGCTCCGCAGAACTTGTGCTCGGGGGTGGTGCTACATCCGTCGGTTGTGTCTCCGCTGGTTGTGTATTTGTCATTTCAAATATAAGTTGTTTAGCATCCGAAGTTTCAAAACGTGGGGGGTCTATTGGCGATAGAGTGCTATTTACAGGAGTTTTTTTTTCTTCATTCTTTTTGCTTTTATTTTTAGCAATCATTTTTGTTGTAAATTGATCTAGTTTATTCCATCCATCTTTTGCCGATGATATGTTTTCAGTGATTTTTTGTGTGTATAACCATCTCTTTAAACTAGTGGCGTAGTCGTTTGAACCTTTGTTTTTTATGATAGGGATATTAATGCCTGCTTTTGAAGGTGGCTTATTATTATATGATTTTTCATTTTTTTAGTATTACGGCGATTTAATCTAATTTTCTCAGAGAACATTTCATCAATAACTCTTTGTCTCTTTTCTTCTTCCAAATCTTTTTCTTGTTTATTTACTTTGTCAGTTATATCAGTTATTTTTGGGGAAGATGTTGTTGTGGTTATCTTAGGTTTATTTATCGTTGAAGGGGGATTCGGTTTCGCTATAATTGGTGGTGCGACTTGTGCCGTCAATAATCCCTGTCCATGTAGTCGTTCAGCATTTAGTTCCTGAATAAGTCGCTGTTCCTTCTTCTGTTCCCTATCCTTTTCTTCCTGTCTTTCCTTAATCTCCGCCAGTTCTCTTTTATGTTCCCTATCCATTATATATTGTCTTTCCTTAGCATCGGCTATGTTTTTTCTTTCTTGCCTCTTCTTTTCCTCGTCTAAATCCTCCCGTGCTGTCTTTTCTTTTTTCTCTATAGCCTCAATACCCTCATACTTTTCCTTTCTGAGTTTGTCTAAGTGGTCATTAATGGCTGTTCTCGTATTCTGCTCAATCTCAGACAGGCTCTGGATTTTTCTTAAGTCTTCTTTTCGCTTACGTGCATGCCTTGTCTTTGGCCGATTTAGATATTTCATAAAAAGTTTAACAATTTGAAGTGTGCTCATATCATTGGTTTTATTACCGAAATTAAGATAATATTTTTTATAATATAAGGCTTCCCGCTCTTATTCCTATAAACTCGCGGTGGACGGACTTTCGCCCTTTTCACATTCTTAGTCTTAGCAACCATTGTTTTTGTTTTCAATATTGAAAACAAAGATATTATATTTAAAAAAAAAATTATACATAATTTTGATATTTTAGAATTGCCCTTCTATCTGGCTAATCGCCAGATTTCTCGCTTATTCTAAAACATCGTCTCCCATTTTAATTTTTTAGTCTGTTTTCGATGTTTATCAACAAACGAGAATGAGCGAAGCGAATGAGAGTGAAGTTGATAAATATCATTTAGAATTTGAGTGCCCCTCGTCCTCTCTGCTTACCATAACCAAGTTTTGAAGCGGTGGCTTGGACAGACCCTGCATAAGGCACTCCAATACTGCTTAAGGCTCCCGCAGTCCTAGAGATTACTTTGTTATCACGAAGGAATTTATTAACTGCCAATGCGGTTTTCCCGACCTCAGCCCAGTTAATTTTTCCACCAGCCTGTCCTTTGCCACCCTGCTTCTTCTTACGACCAGTCTTCTTTTTACCTCCTGCCATTGTGCTTGAGTTAATTGTTCGTTTGTCGATTGTTGAAATGACTTCAACACGAGTTGTTTTTACTACCATATAATATATAAACATAATTATTTATAAGATATTTTTTATTTTAAACGAAAATTAAAATTCTTCCGTAACTCATCATCAACAGTTGAAACATATAAAAAAGTTAAATTGTTCCTTTGTAGCCTCGTGATACTTTTCCAGAAAGTAATCAAAGTTGAAAGATAGGTCTAAATGCTTAAACACGAGTTCCATTTTGTCCTGAGACTGACCAGGAAAGATTAATAAATAATCTAATTGTTTTATGGCTTCTGGCCGTAGGTCGTTCAGATACTGACTTGACATAATCAACTTTGATTTATAGTGTCTGTTCTTTTTTAACAAATCGCTTACTGACTTGTCTCTTAATCCACTTCCTAAATCGTCCAAGACAAAAACAACCTCTGGCGAAATATACTTACTCGGTCTCTCTTTTGGTGCCTCCGCGGCGCTCTGTTTCTTTTCTTTTACAATGTATAAAAAAAGCGGTTTCTCCATCGGTTCTTTATCGTCCTGTTTAATTTCGCCTTCGTGTTGCTCGTCATGTCTGTTCAGTTTGTCAAGTTGTAGTCATTTAACCATGCATCCACATTCTGTCCGGGTTTTGGGTACATGTTCTCGAAAATTTGTGCTTTGATATTTTTGCTGACCCCGGAGATTGAACCGAACTTTGCCCTAACTGCCTCTATTAGGTCTATCGGTCCTTTCACTGTTTTAGTGCGCAGATATCGAACAACAACAGGGTGGGAAAAGGCAACAGACAGAATGAGTTGTAAAGTTCGCATGCGTTCATAATGCTTCTTCTCCTTCTGTATGCCTCTTACTCTCAATGTGTGAGCTCGTTTGGACTGTTTTCTTTTCTCTCGCTTCAGTCTCTTAGCTCTCTTATCTTTCCACTGCTTCTTCTGTTCTTCTGACATCCTTGCCCAATCTTTCGGTTTGTCTTCTGCGGTTGTCTTGCTGTCATCTTTCTTCGTTTTGGGTCTCTGTCTACCGCTGTCTGACTGGCTTCCTTCATCTTCTGGCTCGGAGTCAGGGGTGTCCTCTGACTCTGGCTCTTCTGGCAACTCCCTTTCCTCTACTTCCATTGCTTTCGCAGGATCGTAGGGATATTTAACCTTAGCTTTAGTTGGGTCTTGGAACGCCAGCGCTACGCACTCCCTATGCCAGGCACTGATGCCCTTGGCATAGTTCTCTATCTTGTAACGGAAGTCGGAATAGTTCCGAGTGGTACCATCCAACTGCGGGATGTACTCTTGCTTTAAACCCATAGTCTTGTCGGTTCCGAGGCTCATGACCTTTGAGAGACTCGCCATCGGGAACCTTTACCGATCTCTTTCAGGATCACTCCGGGCTACTCTAGCAAGACTGTCTCGCAGTAAGGAAACGCACTTCAATAACTCGTATAAGTAAGAGAACTGAACTAACCGCGGGAGAATCTGCCACGTCACACAGAAGCTGCCCCGTCACAAAGCTGACTAACTTAGATGACCAAGTTACGTAGATATAATTATGACTGGTAAATGATGTATTAAGTCCTTACAATTAACATGGGCATTATTGACTGTCCGTCCACTTGACAAATCAACTATCCACGTAACGGTGATTAAAATTGAAATAGCTATGACCAACTGACGTGCCATCTGAGAGTCCGACGGTGTCATCAAATGCCACTGATTGAGAAGTTGCTGTCACAGTGCCACCGTTGGAGAAGCATATTCGTGACTCTGTCAAGGCACGTGACCTGGATGCTGAGACCGAAGTTGAAGACGGTCGGAACTCGATGAGGATGGGCTTTCACAATTCAAGTAATACTTCGATCAGATGTGATCAAGTTATCATAGTAATAGAAAGGACACTGCAGCTCACGGTGCGATGGCATGCTTGAGCAAATTAATGCTTCGGGGTTGGTGCGACTATCAGCAGGCGGATGGGAAACGTCGCGGCAAACACTGAGTCCCTCAGTCTCACATTGTGTTTTGTGTCGGCCCCGGCGTGCGGGACACCGCAAGTGACTGTCTTTTTTTTATTAATACTGCTCTTGTCGTTTTGTGCTCTCAGCCTACGGTGCCGCTACCTATGTTTTGAGAACTAGGCTTATGATCATCAATATTTAAATGTTAGGATTCGGCTCAGAGCATCTGGCAGTTTCAAACCGTTGCAAACAGGTTCAAAATCATTAAATTTTTCATCAAGTTCAGTTAAGTTTTATTAATTAATACTCATAAAGTTTACATGACTCTACTTAAGTGGATCTAGTGGACCGTGACGTTAAGGGTTATTAACTTGATACTGATCATAAGTTCAGCTGAATATTCCAGCGCCTGCCCGGCGGTGGTGGTGGTGGGGGGGGGGGGGGGGGGGGGGGGGGGTGTTCACATCACACTTCGCAAATGTGGCTGCTTTTTTTAAAATATAATTAATATTAATATCATGTTTCTTTTCAAGTGTATCTCTTCCATTTTATCTCTTCTGCTTTCCACTCGAGTAAGCTCTACGAGTGGCAAGTATTCAGTGCTTGCGTAAAATATTAATATTATATACATGTAATACAGGCTTCGACAGCTACGCACCTCTTGCAGCGCAGCCGAACCCGAGGATCGGACTCTTGCTGCTTACTGTTGCACTGTTCGTGCGAACTTAATTACCCGATAGCAACGAGCACGGTTAAAATTGCAATCAAAACATAATTTATCAATTGTTTCACAAAAAGTTTATATACAGGTACAGTCGTTATTACACTGATGATCGGCGCACATGCCATCAGCAAAATACGAGCACGCGTTATCAAGTTATAATATGAGATGATTATATTTGTTAAATGCTATCATACGTATGATACGATAAGCTGAGTTTAAAGTCTTGTTAAATGCTATTACTGGTATACATATAAGCTTGTCAAATGCTATCATACGTATAAGCTTGTTAAATGCTATGACTGGTATACGTTAGCTTGCTGTCTATGTGAATTTTTCAAGGATTCACATCGTTACAGCTACACGAGATAATATTGGTAGAATGATGCAGGTGATACTATGAGAGATGCAGGTCTGATATAGAAGATGCGATGACGCCAAGCGTGCAACAACCAAAAAAAAGAAAACGAAACAAGAGACGACGGGTGCAATGATGTGTATTAAACAACGATGGATAATACTGATGGAGAAAAATGAGTTCGAACTGAATATCCTTAGTGATATCTGTGCGTCGTGTCTGGCGATCCTGAAGAAAATATTAACGGCGTATGTACATGATTATGTAGAAAGAAAATATTAACGGCGTACATGATTATATAGAAAGAAACTATTAACGGCGTATGTACATGATTATATAGAAAGAAAATATTAACGGCGTATGTACATGACTTTATAGAAAGAAAATATTAACGGCGCATGTACATGATTATACAGAAAGAAAATATTAACGGCGTATGTACATGATTATATAGAAAGAAAATATTAACGGCGTATGTACATGATTATATAGAAAGAAAATATTAACGGCGTATGTACATGATTATATAGAAAGAAAATATTAACGGCGTATGTACATGATTATATAGAAAGAAAATATTAACGGCGTGTAATAATAATAATAATCATCATAATAATAATAGTGCTTCTCTGTCAATGGCTGATGCAAATCTGCACATGCGCCTCCATCGTCTCACCCGTGAGGGGAGTACGAAGAATTGACGATAGGCTCTAATGACACCCCCGCAAGGGCAGTTCCAACACTTCCAGACGGACCGGTATGTTCAATGAAAATACTGGTGGCACCGACGGGAATCGAACTGGCGACAGGGCCCAGATGGTAGAACTTGACCACTGGGCTATCACGGTGTCCAATTAATAATAATAATAATAATAATAATAATAATAATAATAATAATAATAATAATAATAATAATAATAATAATAATAATAATAATAATAATAATAATAATAATACTATATCTGAGGCGTACTGATGCAGCTAATGGCATATCCTCAACGGACATAAGCCTCCAATACCCTTGTTCGAGGTCCTCCACCCCCCCGTGTCAGTCTCTCGCCTGATGATCGGGGCCACCGATGGAGCTCCTGAGGGCAAGACTGCACTAAGCCGAGGTTATTCCGCAGTCCCAGCAACCTCTTGCAAGACGTCACCGAATGTGCAAGTGCATACACCAAGCGCGGTTGCTAGAGCTGCCTCGAAACCCCACCCATAACAATCTGGTGTCTGCTGGGTCCTGGGCTATCAACCAGCATATGCGGAGTTTAAGATCTTTTACGCGCGCAACGACCCTCCTCCCCAGCATCTACCACCAAAGGGTTATGAGTTGGCGTCAAATAATAATAATAATAATAATAATAATAATAATAGTAATAGTAATAGTAATAGTAATAATAATAATAATAATAATAATAATAATAATAATAATAATAGTGCTTCTCTGTCAATGGCTGATGCATTTCTGCACATGCGCCTCCATCATCTCACCCGTGAGGGGAGTACGAAGAATTGACGATAAGCTCTAATGACACCCCCGCAAGGGCAGTTCCAACACTTCCAGACGGGCCGGTATGTTCAATGAAAATACTGGTCCAGACGGATCGGTATGTTCAATGAAAATACTGGTGGCACCGACGGGAATCGAACTGGCGACAGGGCCCAGATGGTAGAACTTGACCACTGGGCTATCACGGTGTCCATAATAATAATAATAATAATAACAATAATAATAATAGTAATAATAATAATATGCACATGATTATATAGAAAGAAAATATTAACGGCGTATGTACATGATTACATAGACTTCCATGGAAAAAAAGTGTGGATGATGTGGTAATCATACTGCTCGATGTTGTGATTCTTACTCGGATGGTTGGGATGATTGGATGGATGGATGGTATGAAAAGGTTAAGCATTATTTAGAACAGAAACTTCCGTTGCGTGTCACCAACCCAACATGGAAGAATCAGAGCTTATTCACGCACAGAGCGCTTGTTTGAATGGATGTGGGTTTTCACCGTCAAATTACAAAAATTTCACGCTTTTTTCGGTGGCCTAGCCCTCGCAGACCTCACTTAGTAAGTCATAGTTACCAGACATTAGTAGGCCTAGCTCACCACCCCCCCCCCCCCCCCCCCCCCCCAATTCTGCGAGATCGAGATAGAGATCGAGGTCGAGATCGAGAGATCGAAATAGAGATAGAGATGTGGTGACAATACAGGCTGTTTTCCCATGAAAAGTGTTGACACACCAAACAAAACAAAACAAAATAATAATAATAATAATAATAATAATAATAATAATAATAATAATAATAGTGCTTCTCTGTCAATGGCTGATGCATTTCTGCACATGCGCCTCCATCGTCTCACCCGTGAGGGGAGTACGAAGAATTGACGATAAGCTCTAATGACACCCCCGCAAGGGCAGTTCCAACACTTCCAGACGGGCCGGTATGTTCAATGAAAATACTGGTCCAGACGGAGCGGTATGTTCAATGAAAATACTGGTGGCACCGACGGGAATCGAACTGGCGACAGGGCCCAGATGGTAGAACTTGACCACTGGGCTATCACGGTGTCCATAATAATAATAATAATAATAATAATAATAATAATAATAATAATAAATAAATAAATAAAAGAAAAAAATAGAGATAGAAATAGTTGTCGGTTCGTCATTTTTGGCTTTTCCGGCTTGCTGAGAAAAAAACCAGCCATGGCCATCAGCACTTACTGTTGATGATAGACAAAACAAGCTTGTTCATGCTCTGCACCTAGCCACAAATTTGACGTGCTTTTTGCGGTCGAGCCGAGCCGGGCCGGCGAGCCCGCCCCGCAAAACGCGTCAAATTTAGCGCGCCGCATGGTTGGATGACTGGGCCAGGAACTCCGCCTCATACTGACGTAACTTGCGCTTCTTCGTAGGCTGCAGGAAATTGCCATCAGCACTTGCCGCACACGCATCAGTCCTAGATAGATATATATCTATGTTATGTATGTATGTACGTATGTTATGTTATGTATGTATGTATGTATGCATGTATGTATGTATGTATGTATGTACGCATGCATGTATGTACGCATGTATGCATGTAGGTATGTAGGTATGTAGGTATGTAGGTATGCAGGTATGTATGTATGTATGTATGAATGTGTGTACGTAAGTAAGTAAGTAAGTAAGTAAGTAAGTAAGTAAGTAAGTAAGTAAGTATGTATGTATGTATGTATGTGTGTATGTATGCATGTATGTATGCAAGTATGAATGCAAGTATGAATGTATGAATGTCTATCTGTATGTATGCATGTATGCATATAGTATGTATATTGTATGTATTTATGTATGTATGTATGTATGTCTTTCTGCATGTATGCATGTATGTACGTATGTTGACCTGTTTGAAGATTTGCGGCTGGAGTTGAATGTATGTATGTATGTATGTATGCATGTATATGTATATGTATATGTATATATAAATATAAATATAAAAATAAATATAAATATATTGTATGTATATATATATATGTACATATATACATATATATGTGTATATATATATATATTAGAAGGATAGATAGATAGGTAGGTGAGATATCAACTAATGTCAGAAAAAAGGAGCTTCTGATTTCGTCAACCAAGGAAGTCTGTGGGTAAAGTATTAACCCGATGCCCAGCTAAGCCGTGATGTTTGCACGGAAGGGACTGATACAGGCGATAGCTCCCTAGTACCAGGCGGGGCCAGGGCTCGTTCCATAAGCGCCCCTTGCAGAACGAGCTCCCACCTCCATTACAGAGGACCCAGTAAGCAGATGGAGTTTCAAGACTGTCGACAGTCTAGTATAAACCGACAGAGCACTGTGGGTTTTATTCCGGGCTCAACAAGCGAGAAAGGGCACCCTGAGGGAACAGGATTGTGCTTCCCGTCGCTATTTCGGCATGTGACTTAAGGCGTATGGCTAGGCACACATAAGGCACCCCACCACGGGCCCAGCACACCCACACCATCCCCTAATTCTCTGTCTGTCGACAGATGGCACCCATTTCAAAAATCCAAGCCCAAGGGAGGGTCAGTGACACCTCAAGTGGCCTTGGTTCACTCCGTGGAGTAAGTGATGAGATCAACTGATGAGATATCGACTAATGTCAGAAAAAAGGAAGATAGAAAAAATAGATAGATAGATAGATAGATAGATAGATAGATAGACAGATAGACAGACAGACAGACAGACAGACAGATAGATAGATAGATAGACAGACAGACAGACAGAGACAGACAGACAGACAGACAGACAGACAGACAGACAGATAGATAGATAGATAGATAGATAGATAGATAGATAGATAGATAGATAGATAGATAGATAGATAGATAGATAGATAGATCGACCAGTTAGAACATTTTCGACTGGAGTTGGCACGTAACGGAGATACCAAGAGAAAGCTCCTACATAGATAGACAGATAGATGAATAGATGGATGGATAGATAGATAGATAGATAGATAGATAGATAGATAGATAGATAGGCGGGTAGATGGGTAGATAGATGGAAGGATGCAAGGATGGATGGATAGATAGATAGATAGATAGATAGATGGATGGATGGATGGATGGATGGATGGATAGATAGATAGATAGATAGATAGATAGATAGATAGATAGATAGATAGATAGATAGATAGATAGATCGACCAGTTAGAACATTTTCGACTGGAGTTGACACGTAAAGGCGTTTCAAAGAGAAAGCTCCTACATAGATAGACAGATAGATAGATAGATGGATAGATAGATAGATAGGTAGGTACGTGGGTAGATGGGTAGATAGATGGAAGGATGGATGGATGGATAGATAGATAGATAGATAGATAGATAGATAGATGGAAGGATGGATGGATAGATAGATAGATAGATAGATAGATAGATAGATAGATAGATGGAAAGATGGATGGATGGATAGATAGATAGATAGATATAGATAGATAGATAGATAGATAGATAGATAGATAGATAGATAGATAGATGGATGGATAGATAGATGGATGGATGGATGGATGGATAGATAGATAGATAGATATATAGATAGATAGATAGATAGATAGATAGATAGATGAATAGATGAATAGATGGCTAGATAAGATAGATTAGATAGATTAGATAGATAGA
>WBZZ01003212.1:37500-47500 GCA_019918135.1 Paulinella micropora
TCGTCCGCAAAATATCGTAAATTTTCGCGAAATGTTACCGTTAAATTTGAAAATTTGAATTTTTGTCACAAAAATGAAAAACTGTCACAAAAATGAAAATCTGACACAAAAATGAGAAACTAATTTTTGTTGTTGTCTTGAATGTCAACAGCAATAGTAACGGTAGTAGCTGCATCACAACTTGAACTACGATAAGTGCAGTGTAACTTGACTATGTAGCCACTCTACTGGGATCATCGATCTGCATCGTGGCTATGCTGGCGATTTCATGGACCTTTTCTATAACGTTGGATTGGCGTGTCGTGGGACTCTCTACCCTCCGTCAGGGCTTTCTCTTGTTGTTTAGTTAGTTTTTTTCTCTCTTCGGTTCTCAATCTCGTTTTCTTTTATCTCGCGTTCTTTCTACTAAGTTCTCTTCTATGATTTTTCCATCTTTTATATTTCAACATACTTCCATTTATTATTTTTTCAACTGGGATTTACCTCTTCCCTGATTTTTTATTATTTTATTTTTTTACTATTTGGAAGTTATTACGACTCATCCCTCGTTATGTATTCTCTTTATCATCTAGCTTCGATCCATCTCTCCGTGTTCCTTTTCAAGTTTTTTCTAGTTAACAGTATATATTTTTTCTCGGTTTTCCAACTTTTTTCCCTTTTTATCACGCGTTTTACGTATTTTTTAAACTAACCTGTTTTTACGCAGAACTGGCCGGGCCGGTGTCTGCCATGGCGGAAAAGTTTTTAGCTGACGGCATACGATTGCCATTCTCTCTGTGGTGGCTTACCACCGAAACCGCTTCTCGGAAGCGTGCACAGCCATTCTCACAAAGGCATACGATTGTCTTTTAGCAAAAAAGGGAGCGAGGGTCGAACGATCGGTCCTTTGATCTTTCACGTTTTCTGAGTAAGCATTTGGTTATTAAATAATGTGATAGGGGCCTGCTACTACTACTACTACTACTACTACTACTACTACTACTACTACTACTACAACTGCTAACTACTATTGACTACTACTAACTACTATTACTACTCCTACTACTACTACTACTACTACTACTACTACTACTACTACTACTACTACTACTACTACTGCTACTACTACTCCTACTACTTCTACTACTACTACTACTACTACTACTACTACTACTAATCCCAATAAAACATATAAAGTAACTATGGTAAAGGATACTAGGTAATATCGAAGGATAAGAAAAAAAGGGAGGAAAAAAATAGGAGAAAGAAAAAGGAAAGAAAAGGGAACCTAACTAACCAATAAGAGAGAGAAAAATATATAGTAGAAAGTCCCACGATAGCTTCTGCACGCGGTTGTCGACGACACCATCGTCCTCCAATGTAACCTTCACCCAAATCCATGACTACTAGTTGAGTGGCTAAATTGAGTGGCCTCAGGAATCGTATCCTGGGGCCAAGGGAAAATCGGGAAACCAAACTTCCCGACATACTAACCCCATCCTGCGACGTCTTACATATTGTAAAGATCATCGATAGCAAGATAAAAGGTTGGTTAAGTTATAGCTCGGGTGAGTCTGTTAGAAAAGCTTGGACCCACGACCATCTTACGCGAAATGATGTGTTTTCCATCCAATCTGGCCATTGGGGTGACAATCGAAATAACGCTCGTACCTGTGACCATCCTTCCTCACGGGAGACCATCCTGGATAAAGCCATCTCGAACACACCCCGAGAGTATCTGGTTTCCACGAAAAGGCGTAAGATGGGTTCAGCCAGTATCTTCTGGTTTGAGCTTTGGGCGTCGAAAAGAACAAACATACCGATAAGGGTGCCGATCAGGGTTTCGCGTCTGGTAAACGTGTCCATTGGCGGCAAGCGAGGAAATCTGGTTTTGTTTTCCGTCCTCATTGAGATCCAGTTCTTGAAATGAGGACGGGACAAGTACGTATCATGAACGTTAACAGGGATAATCAGGTCGTACCCTGCGAAGACTATGGAATAGTCCTTGGGCTGGGGAAATCGGATCCTCCTCAAGTTCAAGTCCTCCCGTGTATAGCTGATCATCTGACGGATATTTCTTGTCTCCCGATCGCCGGATCAGTGAGAGTAAAAGGTTGACAATCGGATGTTCAACCGGTAATGCAGTCATGAGTAATAGGTCGTCTACTTGTCGGATGCCATATATCGCTGGTCGCAGGTGCCGAGGAACCCGAGTGGTGATCGTAATGTGTTCATCAATCATACACTTCATCACCGCCAACTGAGCAGAGAGGTATCCGCCGATACTACAGGGCAGCCGTGGAGTTGGGTGAAGACGGAGTCACCCATAGAGAAATAAGTGTGCGTAAGATCCAAGCGGACAATTCGAGCAATGTCTTCGAACGAGAAAAAAAAATCTTAGGTCGCATTCCCCCTCTTCCATCCCACTTCGAACCCTATTGTTCCAGGCCTTGGGACTTATAGTCGGCTGAGGTAGCAGGGGATCTTGCAAACGCAGGGCAACTCACGATTTCCTTCCACATACGTTGATATGTTAGCACGGGACATTCGACCCATAGAGAGTTGCCGTTCTTATCCAACGATTGGGTTATCAACGGTCTCAGGTAATCTCGGCAGAGGAACAGTTAGTCCATCGTGACAGTAGCCTTGTTATGATCTTGACATCGGGTAATGGCGTTGTGAACGGACTGAAAAAAATGATCGACTTCGCTATGTGTTGAACCGGCGATACGGAGTCGAGATCTTAACGCACGACGGTGGGAGTGAAGAAGCTCGGTTGTATTCCGGGGTAAGCCTTGCATCCGCTCCAGCAAGGTATTTTCGCGGGGTCGAACTCCGAGCACTCTATCCATTCCTGCCAGGAAACTGAGAACAGCTTTTAAATTACACACGATGATTTCGATGCTGGCTTTTGTAGGCGTCGGTGGCCACGCGCTACTCAGTTGTCCAATCACTCCTGGGAGGCCTGGCATGTCGGACATTCTACTGGAGAAATGGGGGGGGGGGGGGGGGGCTGCTATTAGATGTCGCCATGGCTGGCATGTGCATGCTGGCGGTTTTGGTCTCGTCGTCGAGAACACAAACTTGGATGTATGGGCCACGTGGTTTAGAAGGATGCCTGCTACTGTCGGGGGTTTTCGGTGAGCAACTTTCGTGATGGGCAGTAAGAACTTCTTGACCGCGTGACACGGTTTGTAAATGCTAAGTAGAATAGTTGGAAGCATGCGGATATAGGATCGGGTCAATCCACCGCCGACACTGAGCGAAATAGTATAGTTAGAGCACCGTAGAACTTGGGGATAGCGTCGTAGGTTGGAGCGCACAACACGCATCACGTAGGCCTTGGTACGTCCAGGGGTCATGCTGTTGACTTGGGACCAAACATTGACTGCTTGGGCTATTGTAGTGGACCGCATCTGGGGAGCCCAGGAATTTGGGTGATAGGCAATTTTCTCTATGGGTATAGTATGGTCGAGATAGGACGCAGTGTTGTCGACACGGATCAGAAAAGTGCCAAAAGGCCTTCGTAGTAGAGACTTGGCTGCCGAGGACCTCATGCGGACGTATGGGGTCTTACGTATGTAGGAATGGCCAAATTCATAGATTTTCGATGGACCGTATAAGCTCGCTTGCAGCTGGTCGACGTCCCAGTCGTCCAGACCCGCTCGGCGTCCGTATTTATGGACTGTAATAAGTTCACGATGGCTAGAGTCGTCGAGTAATTGAGAGAGTTCAGCATAGACGGATGATGGGGTAGAATGTAAAATCCACAGGGCAATAGAGTTGCCACGTCGGTAATGATGGGTGGTTCCGTGCATTGATATCGGATGGTTGCAATCAGGTTCATGGCATGGGCACTTGGCTTGTTTCGCGCGTTCGCGTGCGTCGAAAAAACTGTAGTCACGCGAGGTAGGGGGAACGTGGGAGTAAAAGTGATAGGCCCATCGTCGCACGTTCATTCGGGGGAGCAGGAGGGAGATAAATTGTTGTTCCAGCGCAAGCCGTTGGGACCGAATAGTGGTCTCTATATATATGTATAATATATATATGTATAGATATATATATATATATATATATATATATATATATTCACGATCGCAGTTTCATTCGATTGGATTGCATTGATTGATTTATTGTATGAGTACCTGGTTCACAATTTGATCAATCTTTGCTGATGAACTTGCACCGGTTGTGGACATGGAAGCAGCTGCATGGTTCGACGTATCTGGCTGCTGTTGTTGTTGT
This sequence comes from Paulinella micropora, assembly GCA_019918135.1. Lineage (NCBI taxonomy): Eukaryota > Cercozoa > Imbricatea > Euglyphida > Paulinellidae > Paulinella > Paulinella micropora. The sequence continues at coordinate 41,725 of WBZZ01003212.1, forward strand.
TGTTTCTGCTGTGGTTGTTGTTGTTGCTGTTGTTGCCGCATCCGTTGTTGTTGTTGTTGTTGTTGTTGTTGTTGACAATGTTCTTGTTGAGGATGATGTTCTTGCCTAGCTTGTTGCTGTTCCGCATGCTCTTGTTGCTCTTGCTGTTGCTGCTGTTGTTGTTTTTGTTGTTCTTGTTGCTGTTGCCCAGCCTGTTGCAGCTGTTGCACATGCTGTTTTTGTTGTTCTTGTTGCTGTTGCCCAGCCTGTTGCAGCTGTTGCACATGCTGTTGTTGTTGCTCTTGTTGCTGTTGTTTTTGCTGTTCTTGTGGTTGTTGCGCATACTGTTGTTGCTGCTGTTGCTTGAACATGTGTTGTCCTTGTTGTTGTTGTTGTTGCTGCTGCTGCTGCTGTTCAGAATCTGATGGAGATGATGATTGTTGCTGTTGTTGACGAGGTTCATGATGCATTAGTTCTTGCTGTCGCTGTTGTTGTTGTTGTTGTTGTTGTCCAGCTTGTCGCTGTTGCGCTTGCGCAAGCTGTTGTTGTTGTTGTTGCTGCTGCTGCTGCTCATATATTTTCACAAGTTCTTGCACAATACGGATTCTTTCAGCCTGCTGAGCTTGATCATCTGGCGAAACCGCACTCTGTACTCCTTCGATATTGGGAATCATAGTAGGTATCTGGCTAATCGATGGGGCTGAAAGCTGAGCAAAAGGGAGGTTCACAACATTATGCATCGGGTTGCTTGGACACAAAGGCTGAACAGATGCTGAGAGCAAATTATGCTGTGTCGAAACAGATGAGGGCCCGTTTTGTGGAGGGTTGCCAGGTACTGAGGATAGCACAGAAACGTTTTGCTTCTTCTGCTTCTGCTGTCGATTCGGACGTATGCAGCTGATAACGTTGGAAGACAAGCTAGACTGCGCAAGCGCATGTTCCATACTGCCTGGTTGTGATCCATTTGTTTTTTCTTTGTTCCTGCAACCAAGTTCTTGTCGATAAAACAATTGGACGTTCCCTCGATATCTATATTTAGTGTTTGTACCACTGGCAAGAATAGTAGCAGCGATAAGATCAAATTTTACTTGCAGATCGGGTTGATCTTCTTGGCAATTGTTTTGGAACTCAGGCTGCAACTCCTGCAGCATATATTTCTTTGCCTCTGATAACTTGAGTGAAGTGTTTGGTAGCCCTGCTCCGATGCCGGCTGCGTATTTACAAGTAGCCAAGTGTTTGCAAGGAGTTAAACAAGAAAATTTGATCGTACTACACTGCCCAGCGACGTAGGTGGAAGTGGAACTGGCGGGAGTAGCTGTAATAGTTCCAGTAGTAACTGTCGCCGTTTCAACTGATGCCGTAGCAGCGGAAATATCCGCAACAGTAGTAGTAGCAACCGTAGTTGTCGTTGCGAAAGTCGTCACACCTGGGTGCTTTGCGTGAACATCCGTTGTAATACTACTTTCCGCAGCGTCTGGCGATGTCGTCGCACCAATCAATTTTTTTTGAACTTGGTTCTCCTTAGCGCTTGAGGCTGAACATATATGCTCACATGAAGCACATCCACAGTCAAAGCGAACAAGAGGAAGCACGTTCAAGAACACGGATTTTTCGCTGGCAAGATAACGCTTATGATACATAGATTGTTGGCCTTTTGGGGCCCCTTTGACTTCTAAATCCTCATCTTCCTGCGCACGCCACTTCTCGAGTTCTTGCACTGAAATCCAAAGGCACGCCTTCTTAAAATAGGCACATGCTGTGTGACGTTCACTCTAGCCGCAGAACCGTCTACTTGTCGATGGAGTAATTGGGTTTTCAGACACAAGGAGTTTGCGAAAGTCACAATCGCGGTATTTTGACCAATTCTGTTCTGCACAGCCGTCGCAGTTTCCGATAGCATGCTGACGAGGATGCTTAGCTGGATCTTTTTGCCTGATGAAATCAGCTGATTTCTGAAGTCCCAACGACACGTAAGCACTGTCTTGTATCTTGCAGTCCAAAAAGAATTGATGAACTTCTCGCTCCAATCTGGAACATCGAATGACATTTGCCTCCACAGTGAGACATCTAGTTGATCGTGGTGAAAACCAAGCGGCCTGTGCAGTATCCTGTGGCTTCAATTCTATGGACATTGCCAAATCCCAGGCCCAGAAAATCGTTTTTCGCAGAGTCGCAACTTGATCAGGAGTCAACTTTGACGTATCATTCACTGCAGCAGCTTGCAAATGTGACAGCACTTGCTTTGGAGCTTCAACAGTCCATTGCGCTTCAAACATGTGACGAAGCCACTTCCGTAGATGCTCCGAAGCTTCAAGCAGTAATTGAGTCGCAGGGCCTTGGCGATCGCGCTTGAACGTAGCAGCATGTCCTGTGCGGTTTGTTGATTTTTCCAACATTTGCCAATTACACTTCGGTTGGCGTTCCATCGTGCAAGGTGGCAGGAATGAGCTAACCTGCCCCTGGCAAAGTTTGCAGGTACCGTGGGCGCACTCTATTCTTTTCTCGTCCCATCCATCCGTATTTGACCATGCACCGACGCAGAGAAGCAGTCTTGCTAGCTTGAACTTGGTGTCGTGACTTCGAACCCTGGGTGCATCAAGAAACAAACGACGCACTGGATGATTTCGACAATCATCCATGGTGCACGTTTTCAAACTTGTCCGTTCTTCAGGATTAGGCGCTGATGTTGCATATCCTTGCACATTTCGATGAGCAGTTCTGCAGAGGATACTCAGTGCATGACAAAACATATCCATTTCAAGACAGTTTTGACAAACACAGCTTCTCCAGTCTGCAGAGACAAAATTTGGTGGTTTACAGCCCAAAAAGAAAGGATACGAAACAGTACGTAGCAGAAGTTCACTATTTTTCTGAACTTGTCTGTTATAGAAGATGTGAAGGTTCTTGACAGATGATTCCATAAAATATCTCTGCAGAAGCACCTTGCCAGAGTCAGAGTCCATAGCAAACCGTCGTCCATACTCCAGGTGCAGCAACTCATCGTCGTCATCTTCATCCCCCCCCCCCCCCCAGTAGGTTGAGCTCCCTTCCACTTTAAACCACTTGAAGTGTTGGAGAGATGTGGATGGAACAGCATGTGCGTAGTAGACATACTTGATAAATTCTCGTTCATCATCCAGGCGATCAGCGCGGGGTATAGCTGCAGTGTCTGGTTGTTTGATAGCTGTCTCTACCTGGTCGAAATTTACTTTAAACACCCTTGCAACGGTGGCCGCGTTATCTACTGACGCATTAGCAGCTGCTCGCAGAATGGCTCGCTTTTGTAGCCTTGATCCAGGACCTGTCAAGGTTTGATACAATTCAGACATCCATGTCAGCAGCAGCAGTAGTAGTAGTAGTAGTAGTAGTAGTAGTAGTAGTAGTAGTGGTAGTAACAACTGTAGTAGTAGTAGTAGTAGTAGTTGTAGTAGTAGTAGTAGTAGTAGTAGTAGTAACTGTAGTAGTAGTAGTAGTAATAGCAGTAGCACTAGCATATTATATATAAAGAAAGGATTATCCCCTCAAGGACAATTTCCTACGTTCTTCCCCTAAGGGACAATAGTTGCACTGGTTGTGTAGCATTGAGCCAGGACCTGTCAAAGTTCGATACCATTCAGACATCCACTGGACAACTTGGCTGGTGTCCCGCTGTTGTCTTAGATCTGCATTTGACTCATAAAGATGAAGACGGGTTCCTAGGCGGTTGTACATTTTCTGAATTTGTGTCGCAGGAATTTCCCGATGAGCAAGAAGTTTTGTTAATAGTTGATGACAAGAATTCACTCTGTTGGACATTCGCGGACCGTCAAGAACGTCGATTTCCATATGAGTTGATCCGGACTGAATTGAATCATTTGAAACTTCGATCCGACGTTTCTTGAAACAAAGCTGCATGGATTTTTTTTTTTTTTTTTTTTTAACGGCGATAGTCTCGAGGCTGAGTCCAAACTCGAAGGAGGGTGCGGAAAGAGCTGGTGGCGCTTGTTCAAGTCGATCCTTCTACCTATTGACAAAATTAAAAATAACGACAACAAGCAAGCATGCAGGCGTGCAAACAAGCAAGCAAGCAAGCATGCATGCAAGAAAGCAAGAAAGCAAATGAGCATGGAAGCAAGTTGAAGCAATGCAAGCAAGCAATGATGCATGCAAGTATGCAAGCAAGCGAGCGAGCGAGCAAGCAAGCGAGGAAGCGAGCAAGCAAGCATGCAAACACCCTTAGGTAAGCAAGCAAGAGTTGAAGCAAGCAAGCAAGCGAGCAAACATGCTTAGGCAAGCAACTATGCAACCATTGCAAGCAACCAAGCAAGCAAGCACGGAAGCAACCAAGAAATGCAAGCATGCCCATGTAAGCATGCCCATGTAAGCATACAAACGTGGAAGCAAGCTGAATCATGTAATCATGCAACATGCAAGCAGGCATGCATAAAATGCAAGCATGCAAGCAAGCGAGCGAGCGAGCAAGCAAGCGAGGAAGCGAGCAAGCAAGCATACAAACAACCTTAAGCAAGCAAGTTGAAGTTTGCAAGCAAGCTTGCAAGCATGCAAGCATGCATGCAAGCAAGCAACCAAGCAAGCAAGCAAGCGAGCAAGCAAGCATGTTGAACCATGCAAGTAATGCAAGCATGCCAGCATGCAAACGTGGAAGCAAACAAGCAAGGCTTAGCATGCGTGCTTTCATTATCCCCTCAAGGACAGTCCCTAAGTTATTCCCCTCAAGGATAACTTAAAGAGTAGCTATAGTAGTAGTAGTAGTAGTAGTAGTAGTAGTAGTAGTAGGCAGAAAAAATTATCCCCTCAAGGACAGTCCCTAAGTTATTTCCCTAAAGGATAACGTAAAGAGTAGTTATAGTAGTAGTAGTAGTAGTAGTAGTAGTAGTAGTAGTAGTAGTAGTAGTAGTAGTAGCTGTATGTATGTATGCGTGTATGTATGTATGTGAGTGTATGTATGTATGTATGTATGTATGTATGTAGTAGTAGTAGTAGTAGTAGTAGTAGTAGTAGTAGTAGTAGTAGTAGTAGTAGTAGTAGTAGTAGTAGTAGTAGTAGGCAGAAAAACTGATCCCCTCAAGGACAGTCCCTAAGTTATTCACCTAAAGGATAACTTAAAGAGTAGCTATAGTAGTAGTAGTAGTAGTAGTAGTAGTAGTAGTAGTAGTAGTAGCCTCCCATTTGCTACTTTTCACTATAGTAGTAGTAGTAGTAGTAGTAGTAGTAGTAGTAGTAGTAGTAGTAGGCAGAAAAAATTATCCCCTCAAGGACAGTCCCTAAGTTATTCCCCTAAAGGATAACTTAAAGAGTAGCTATAGTAGTAGTAGTAGTAGTAGGCAGAAAAAATTATCCCCTCAAGGACAGTCCCTAAGTTATTCCCCTAAGGATAACTTAAAGAGTAGCTATAGTAGTAGTAGTAGTAGTAGTAGTAGTAGTAGTAGTAGTAGCGTGCTTTCATGCAGCATGCATGCATGCAAGCAAGCATGCAAGCAAGCATGCAAGCATTCATACAAGCATACATGCAAGCAAGCAAGCAAGCGAGCCTCAGCAAGCAAGCGTGCAAACACACTTAAGCAAGCAAGCAAGCAAGCAAGCATGGAAGCAAGTTGATTGACACCAGCGGCTATCTTGAGAAGGCAGTCGGTCTCCAACGCAGTAACAGAGAAACCACACTTTTATTTATAATTACGCCAGGATCCAATACATTCAGTGGACCATGAAATTGCTTAAGCAGCACAGGGAGTATGATTCAATTTGGAAGCGCAATTTATGCAAGCAATCGGAAATCGCAGCACTGCCGTGAAGGCAA
>WBZZ01003212.1:52500-67500 GCA_019918135.1 Paulinella micropora
AAAGTTGTATAATATTAATAATTTAATGTTGTAATATTCATTTCAATAGCAACAGTGTCGTCATCTAGGGCCCCTTAATTCCAGTAATTTACGTTCTGTTCTGCACAACTTGCTCAATTGACTGCGAGAACTTTCAATTTCTGGCGCTACTTTGCAGCGCCCGCAAAATCACACGTATTTTTTCGCTGTGCAAAATTTTGCGAAGAAATTTTGGTAATTTTTTGGCAGGACTACCGTTTTTTTCTTCCAGCAGAGGTAAGACATAACTAACCATGCGCACAATGGGCACAAGTGTATCCAAAAAAAGTACAAAAAAATTATTTTTTCTTCACCCCAATTTTGTAACACAGCAAAAATGCACAATGGCAGATGTGAAAGACACAAAGGCGGCGAACAAGCAAATTTGGCAAAAGTTTTGGTCAACTCAGAACATTGATCCAAAAAAAAATTTCTTCACCGACATAAAAATTATCCCTCATACCCGGTGTCACATTTTTTTTGGTTTCCCAATCACTTAGGTTATGGTACAAAAACCGACACAGTTCGCTAACTTTTCTGAGCCGATTCTTGCGGCCTCTCAAAAAACATCGCGTGATCCGGCACCGGCACAACGTGTGTTGGCGAAAATCCGCCTTTGTCCACCGTTACGTTACGGTAACGGTGGGCAGGCGGGAATTTAATGATGAGCGGGCCTTCCGCTAAGGCGGAGGAAACGCGCGGGCGCGGGCTGAAGCTATACGAAGCTAAGTCAGGTAAGAGGCGAGAGCGAGTCCTAACTAGAGCTCGAATGGAGCGAGGCGAAAGGGGAGGCAAGGAGGACGCGCCCGCATAACGAGGAAGCGCTGAAGCGGGCCGCTAGAGAGAAAGGGAAGTCGAACTGAAAATAGTCGCCAGTGGAGAGCTGGTGCAAAAAGGAGAGGCAGCATTGGAGGAAGCTGGCGAGGCAGGGCCGAGAGAAGTCGCAAACGAGGTTCGCAGTCATGAAAGGCGCCGCCGGAAAGAGCCAGCTGCGGAATGAACGCTGAAAACCTTCTCCCGTGCGTGGATCCCGGAAGAGAGGGAGAGGTGAGGAGAAGGAAGTGACATGGAAAGAGAAAGCTAGAACGGGAAAGGAAAGAAAGAAAAATGGCTGTGGGCCTGTCGTCGAAGAGCTGGGGAACCACTGCAGAGAAATCGAGCGGATACGTTTTCCTCCTTGCTAGTCTGCTGGCCCACACCCTGATTCGATGCCCTGACCACCCTGGGCTAGCTTTTAGTGATCCGGCACCGGCACAACGTGTGTTGGCGAAAATCCGCCTTTGTCCACCGTTACGTTACGGTAACGGTGGGCAGGCGGGAATTTAATGATCAGCGGGCCTTCCGCAACCTTGTCCGGAGAAGCGTGCGGCGATGTCAGGTGGTCTTCAGTGTAATACCAACTGTACGTTAGGCTCTCGAACGACTCGTGGCAACTGGCCAGCGCGTCGGCAAGGATGGGCGCCCTCGGGTCAGCGGCGATCCGCAGCTTCTCCGCGGGCGGTGTGTTGAGTGGCGGGCTGTCCGTCTCGCAAGTCTTGCGCTGGTCGTCAGATGACGTCGACGTGCCGATGTGCTTTATCGCGTCTGCGCTTTCGCCTGCCATCGCGAGGGACGTAGCGCCGCCAATCCGCAGGCTGTGAGAGCTGTAGAGTGAAGGGTCGAGTCCGACTGCCTTCACCAGAGAGCGCAGGACCTTCTGCAGCCATTTGTAAGACAGCGCATTACCCTTAGAGGCTTGGAAGAGCGGGGCGGTCGGGCGCTTGTCGGTGGCTGCATGCCAGGCAGCGAGAAGCCTGCTAAACGGGCAGGTCTCAGAATTGTTCCTCCAAAGACGGACGTAGCTGCCTGTGCGCATATAGTCTGTTTTGGAGGCGGGGATGAGTAGGTTGACCCACAGGGGGAGATCGCTGTGTCCCAGGCGACGTGCGCCCTGAACAGGGGAGCGGACGCCGACTCCGACTTTGAAACCATCTCGCCTGATCTAAGGAGGCCGTACACACCGACGCACAGAACCGCTGCGATCATGATAGAGTCTGGGCTCAACGCTGAGATGCTGGGAAGTGTATGCAATAGCCTTGCTACCAACACGACCGTCACTCGCAGCCTAGCTCTCGTAGCGCGAGTCCGAAGGCGTTTCACCGCGCGCTTCATCCTCGCGACGCGGGGGTCATTGAATGCTTGGATTGGGAAATCAAGATCGATGTAGAAGCTCCTAACTGCAGAGACATATCCGATGATGGTGGACGCGCAGGCGCCTCTGCTCGAGCCGTCGATTGCAATGCCTCTGCCAGGGACGGCCAGGAAGAGCCAAGTAATGAAGAACAGGAGAAGGTCGCCGAGACTGGGAATGCGTCGTGTTGCAGGTTGAAGAACGTCAGGAAAGACCAAAAGTGTCTGATGCCTGTCATGCATGTGACGCGGGAGCTCTTGCTGATGCATGCTATGATTAGGTCTACGACGGCGGGGACGAGTTGGTGGGCGAGATGGCCGGGGCGAGAACGGGCGATTGAGATGGAAACAAGCCTTCTGATCGTGCCTGCTTTAGGAATAGTGTAACGTTGTCCTTTGAAAGGGCGTCTGCGAGGGAGTTGAGCGAACAGGGGGATGTGTGAGAACCTAACGATGCAGCCCAGAGCGCTGAAGGCAGCGCGTGCGGCCTTGACGGCTGTGTCTAGAGCCGGTGAGTTAGCGACTCCGGTCTCGAGGCATAAGACTGCTGCCTCGTTGTCGAGCTCAAAGAAAACAGACCTGCCTGCCAGCTTGTGGCTGAGCGCACGAACAGCGGTAGAGGGCACGAAAGCCTCTACAACAGCAGAGCAGAGAGATGTCTTCCCGAAGGCAGCCTCTCGTTCAGTGACAAGGTGCGGGCGATAGCCCCAATCAATCGCACTATCCGAGAGCCATGGGCCCTTTAGGACTACAAACCCTTGGCCGAAAGAAGAACCTGCGTCTGATTTGATCCAAATGTCTGCAGAAGACTGGGACAAGTCCGAAGGTTTATAACACCTTTGAATCAAAGAGGTGGGAGGAAGAGATGCGAACGACACAATGTCTTCTTTTATTTCTGCTGGAAGGGGGAAGGGGATGTGCTTGGCAGTGCCCGACTCGGGAAGAGAGTGTCGGTGGGAGCAGACGCGTAATGCTGCCGGCCTGAGCACGGGAAAAACGCTTGCAAAGTTGAAAAGTTTCCCCAGGAGTTTGTCTAGGCCGCTGCCGGAAGGACAGCTGAGAGTTGCGACAGCTGAGTGAGCGAACCTCTCCTTCTTCCCTGGGGGAATGGAAACAGTCGGCTCTGCCAGGGATGGTGAAAGGTCGAAAGACCAGCCGATACAAGTCAGTGCATGGCACGGCCCTTCGAGCTTCTCCAGCTTGAATTCGAAGCCGTAACGAGCGCTAAGAAAAGTGAGGAGAGAAGAGAGCTCAGACGCTTCGTCTCTGGAACAGAGCAACCAGCAACTAGTCGTCGACCCACCTGATGGGCCTAACCCAGTCGGGAAGCCATAACGAAAGAAGGAACTCGAACAGGTATCCATATCTATCCCAAATCCCTGGCGAAGCGCGCGCCGAAAGTGAGGCGGAGAGGTACAGCAAACCTCCCTTCCCATTCAAGAATGGTAAGGTGAAGGTCTGCGAGGCGAATAGGGACTTTCCTAAACGCCTTTGCGACGTCGAGCTTTAGCAGGAAAGGAAGGCGGCCCGAGCCCTGCTTGCTACCTGCGTGAGCCACCCTGACAGCTCCCGCTAAGGACTTCCATTGGACGAAGTCTGTGAACAGCTTGGGAGTGGAAGCGTTGGTGGAGCGTGGACCACCCGCGGAGAGATCTACTGTAAGCCTGAGGGAAGAACCATCCTTGGATACTGTACCTAAATGCATCGGTGGCGGCCAGGGCAGGGAAGATACCTCTTGCCGCTGCATCCCTACGCACTGCTTCTATGTATGCCGCTACCAGCTGGGGGGGCCAGCGTGCTGCCATCCAGTGGCGGATGCATTGGAGAGAATGCCATGCTATGGCGCAGTGCAGTGGGGTCCGGCCAAAAATCATGAGCAAGCACTAGCCAACCCATAAGGGCGTCGAGTAGAAAGGCCCAATCGAAATCGAAGGCGCGAGAGGAAGCCCTGCCGAAAAGCGGGTTCGATGGCCAGGAAGTACCTTCCGGCCTAGAAACGTCCGAGAACTCTGCGAACTCTTGGAGAGGAGCATCAGCCGGCTGACGGAGGACGAGAGCGATCCCCAGCTTAGCGGGAAGGAGGCGAAGCTGAGCCCTATCGCTCGCATCAGTGATGCTGTCGCAAAACTGCCGCCAGCGTGCAAGCGAGATGGAAGTGTTCTGTGCCGCCATAGCTGCGGTGGCAGCGATGCCGCTGAAGCCCAATCCATGCGAGAGCGGATGGCGGGAGAGGATGTCCCGTGGCGAGAGAGGCGGTGGCAATACATTGGGAGCAAAGGATTGGTACGCCGCGCTGGGACCGTGGGCGGGAGCGGGGGGAACAGCGTGCGCCGTGGGAGCAAGGGTTGCCCAAGCGTTCCAAGCCTGCCCAGGGAATGCGGCTGGGGCGAGAGGGGGGTGGGGAGGGGCAAGTGGATGGCCCGTAGCCGGCCCGGCGAAGCCCACGGCTGGTGCGAGAGGGGAAGGGGGCGGAGCGAGCGGAAGGCTGGCGCCCGGAGCGGCAAAGCCTGCCCCCCCCCCCCCCCCCCCGGATGAGGAGGGCCTGCGAACGGCAATGGTAATGATGAGTGCTGGGAGCAAATCATGCTACGCAACGTACCTGCGTGAGCCTGGGCAGCGGGGAGCTGATGAAACTGATAGGCAAGGGGGGGGAGCCCATGAGCCTGCCATGGGGCACCGGATCGGTGAGGCGAAGCAAGTAAGGAAATGGACCCTACCTAGTGGATGCCCCAAGGGAGGAGGGGCGTTGGGCCCGCCGAGGGGCGCGGCAAGAAGCGGGGGAGCCATCATGCCTGACAGGGAGTCAGGGGGTCGGTGGGCCCGGCGGGTGCAGGGAGACCAGACCTTGTGCGTGGGGCGGAGGAGCAAAATCTCCTGACCCGAGGGGAGGGGGAGCAAAACCTCCTAACCCGTGGAGGGGCACGGGCCGGTGGGGTTCACCCTGCCCCCCTCCTTCCTCCTCTACGGAGAGAAAGAATGAGAACATACAAAGGAGAGAGAGAAAAAGGGAAAAGGGAAAGGAGATAGAGAGAGGGGGGTGCAAAGGGAGGCGAAAGAGAGAGAGAGAGAGAGAGAGAGAGAGAGAGAGAGAGAGAGAGGAGAGCAAGAGAGAACGAGAAGGGAAAAAGAGAGAAAGCGAGAGGGAGATAAAGAGAGAGAGAAAGGGAGAGGGAGAGAGAGGGAGAGAGAGAGAGGGAGAGAGAGAGGGAGAGAGAAAGAAAGAGAGAGAGAGAGAGAGAGAGAGAGATGGAAAGAGTGTGTGTGTGTGTGTGAGAGAGAGAGAGAGAGAGAGGGAGAGAGAGAGAGAGAAAGAGAAAGGACAGAAGAATGCAAAATGGGGAGTTGAGACAGGGCTCGAGCGAAAGGGGAAAATATTGAAACAAATTGAGAGTGAGATACAGACTATGAGAGCAAGCCGGAAAGGGAGAGAAGAGTGAAGATAAGACAAAGAGACGGAGAGAGAAGTGCAGAAAAGAGAGAGGGAGATAGCAGCAGCAAGTGGGAGAGCAGAAAGAGAACGAAAGTGAAAGGGAGAGAGAGAAAGAGAGAGAGAGAGAGAGAGAGAGAGAGAGAGAGAGAGAATAAAGAAGAACATAGATAGATAAGCAGAGGTACAAAGAGAAAGAGAGAGAGATAGAGAGAGATCGATATATATATATAAATATATATATATAGAGAGAGAGAGGTAGAGAGATAGGTAGAGAGAGAGAGCGAGTGAGTGAGAGAGATAGAGAAGAGAGAAAGAGAAAGAGAAAGAAAGAAAGAGAGAGAGAGAGAGAGAGAGAGAGAGAGAGAGAGAGTGCCAGATAGGAAGAAATGCAAAAGAGAGGGACCAGCTTGCTGAGACAGCAGAGACACATGAGAGCGAGACACAAGATGTGGGAAGAGAAGGCAGGGAGGACAGGTATGAGGAAGAGAAGAGGGGAACAGATGAATAGGTAAAGCGGCTAATGGTCCTCGGGGCCGCATGCGAGAAGGAAACAGTGGAACAATATGTGGAAACATGCGGTTCGAGGTGAGGAACGAGTTAGAAGTGGAATGTGATAAGAGGCGAGAGATGGGAGAGCAGAGGGAGAAATTCAATAAAGAGGAGGCACGAGACGGAAAGCGGGGAGGACGCCGCGACAATGAGTCAGACTCAAGGAGATGAATGGAAGACCTGAAGAACACAGGAAGGGAGCTTAAAAGGGAGTGTGTGAGATAAGTGAGTGGGGACCTGCGTCTGCGTCGAGCTCTCCCGCCTCGATGCGATCGTCATGTTCTCCAAAGCGGACCCGGACTGGCTGTGGGTGATGGAGGTGTGCCTGGTCCTGCAACCGGCCGAATCCAACGAGATTACCATGTGGGGATCGAGGTCTGCATTCGTTGCTTGCTGATGATGTACTGGGCCGGCGTGGCCTGGTCCTGAGAGAGGTGCTGGGACATGCAGGCAGGTCAGTTAACTCGAGATCGGCGGTTCCGCTGCAGCTGCGAACGCTCCGAAACTTGCCTGTCCGCCCTGGTCCTGGCGTATGTAGGGGGGTAGTGCCATGCCAGGTGCGAGGTAGGTTGCATCGTCGTTGAAGTTGGAGAACATCGAAAGAAAAATGGCTGTGGCCTGTCGTCGAAGAGCTGGGGAACCACTGCAGAGAAAACGAGCGGATACGTTTCCCCCTTTCCTAGTATGCAGGCCCACACCCTGATTCGATGCACTGACCACCCTGGCTTAGCCTTTATTTTACGGAACCTTTGCTGGCTGACTGACTCCAGGACTTGGAAAAATTTTGCAGGGAGCCCTTTTCCTTACGACAGTCGTCAAATTTTACGGCTTGGGTCCTCCCCCCAACATCCTGGTAAAATTTTGTCCTTAAGACAGTCGACAAATTGCACTGCTTGGAGTAGTCATTGTGATGTGTTTTGGGGTGTGCTAGTGATGTGTTTTAAAGATGTCACAGAGTGGTAGCTGCAGTGATCAAAAATGGCTGATGGCGGGTGGAATGGTTTTTTCTTTTTATTTCTAGTGATCGAGTGCACGTGGGTGAGAACAGGATGCAGAAAACGACACGATCGAGAGTTCATGATATGATGTTTTCTTTCTTTCTTTCTTTCTTTCTTTCTTTCTTTCTTTCTTTCTTTCTTTCTTCTTTCTTTCTTCTTTCTTTATTTCTTTCTTTCGAGATTCTTTCTTTCTTTCTTTCTTTCTTTCGTTCATTCTTTCTTTCTTTCATTCATTCATTCATTCATTCTTTCTTTCTTTCTTTCTTTCTTTCTTTCTTTTTTTTCGTTTTCCTATTTCTCTCCTTTTTTCATCTTATTTTTCTTTTTCTCTTACTTTCCTTTTCTCTTTCTTTCTTATTCTCTTTCTTTCTTTCTTTCTTGATTTCTTTCTTCTTTCTTTCTTTTTTTCTTTCTTTCTTTCTTTCCATATTTATTCTCTTTTTTTTTCTTTTTTTTTGGTCTTTTTTCTTCTCTTTCTTTCTTTCTTTCTTTCTTGATTTATTTCTTTCTCTCTTTCTCTCTTTCTTTCTTTCTTACTAGCTTTCTTTGTTTCTTTGTTTCTTTGTTTCTTTCTTTCTTTCTTTCTTTCTTTCTTTCTTCTTTCTTTCTTTTTTTCTTTCGATTCTTTCTTTTTTTTCGTTTTCCTATTTCTCTTTTTTTCCTCTTACTTTTCTTTTTCTATTATTTTCTTTCTTTCTTTCTTTCTTTCTTTCATCCACGCTGATATCAAGAAAGAAAGATACACACAAAGAAAAGAAGAAAGAAAGGGGGACGTAGAAAAAATGTGAACTGTAGGTGCAGATATATTTTTGCGGTCACAGACCCCTGTGAACTTCATGGGGACTGGAAACGGCCCGTCTCAAGACATACCCGCAAGTAACGTGAAAAAGCCTGTATCTTCAATGCCAAAAAAGCGCCACTGCATAATAGGTAAGGCAAAGCAGTTGCCTAGGTTTAAAGTCAATAAGATAGAGAGAGCTAGTAAGCCAGGAGTAGTATTACACATAGATACCGGAACGTGGTCAGCACGGTCAATACACGGTAAGAGACACAAATTTTCGGTTACGGACGATCACTCGTTGTTTATTAAGGATTATTATCTTGCGCACAAGAATGAATTTATTGACTGCATTAGTTAATAAGCAGGCGGTAGCATTTTATGAGAGACAGACAGGAAACAAAGTACAAGAAATTAGATGTGATCAAGAGTTGATGTCCCGAAAGAAGTGATAGAGTGGTGGAAGCCTATCAGTTTGTTTGGAAAACCTCAGCGACGGGGACAAGGATTGCAACCCTATCGCTGAAAAAGCCAATGACATTACGGCTGGGGCCGCAAGAGCCATGCGTTACCATGCCCACCTGCCCATTTCTTTTTGGGCAGAGATGGAGCATTCGGCAACCACTCTACATAACATTTTGCCTGCCACCCAAGGGCCTAGGATGGGGATGTCCCCATTTGAGAGCAATTATTGGGAAGGAAACCGTTTTAAAGACACCTTAGACCGATAGGTTGCATGGGGGTAATGCCTGTAGAAAGGGACAGTGTAGACGAAAGAAAGTTATGTAGTAGGGTATGACTTATTTAGAGAGTTGTATAGAGTGTGGGACGGTGATAACAGGAGTTAGAAACGTGCGGTTTAAACCGTACGTGATAGGGAAGGAAGCACATCCAGAGAGAACAGTCAAGTGGGATGAGGATGTAGCTGAGGGAAAGAGTGCGAGTAAGGATGTCGATGTTGAACAAACACACTCCACACCCACCACCACCACAGTCACCACCACCCACACACAAGAGGACACGACACAGACTCATGACGATGACGACACATATGACCATGTCGATGATGTTAGTCAGTCAGATAGTCAACAAGGACAGGGGGAGTATGGAGGGGACACAGGGGGAGTCAGCATAGATCACAAACACACACAAACACAAGATAGCTTTTCAACACAGGACATCGACACCACACCGACAGCTGCACCCCATCCCACCGACACAACCCCACAGACAACCAACGCAGGACTAGGACATGCACACGCACTCACAGATGCATCTCACCCTCAAGCACAACATGAGAGAAGAGCATATGAAGAGAGTGAGCAGCCTAGTAAAGGAAGAACATGGGAGCAAAGTGACAAGATCACAGAAGCTAACATATATAGCTCAAGAAGGAAAACGAATAAGACGACAGGCACAACAACAACCACCACAAGCACAACAAACACCATCACGACTGCATATTGAACTAAAACGAAAAGAGAAAGTAGTTGAGGTTCAGGAACTAGAGGGAGTGAGAGTGAGAGTTCTTGCAAGAGAGTGGGGAGACGAGTGGGCAGAGAAGACATACGGAGAGGACTGGGAGAGTAAAGTGCGCACAGGCATAGTGAAGCAGAAGTGTGCCCCCAAAGAGAGGTTAAAATTAAAGTTAGAATAAAACCTAAGCCATCTCACTTTGTTCAATTTGAGGACAGACTAGAGAAGATGCTAGATTCTGAGATCAATAAGTACAAGGTAAGTGAGGGAGAGTCCGTATTGCCTGCTGGAGAGTTGGAAAGTGCTATGTTATGTTATGACAGATGCATGAATGAACCAATCATAGCTTTTGCTTTATTTTAACATTCGTGTGCCTAAAGAGATAGCAGAGCAGGGATTGACAGCGAAAGAGCTATTAAATAGCATAAAGAAAGAGATACAATCTCTTAAGGGCTTTAAGACATACACATGGGTGAACTATAGCGAAGCCAAAAAGGCTGGTGTCAGCAAAATAGTTAGGCTCACATGGGTTCACAAAGTAAAGATAGACGAGAACGGAAGGAAGTTTGTTAAGTCTAGATTAGCTTTAAGAGGAGACATGTTAGAGCCAGGAGTTAGTTTCAACCCTGACCAATTGTTTGTCCCTTGTGCCTCACATCGCTCACTGCTCATGCTTGCCAAACTAACTGCCTTGCATGGTCATAAGCTTTACGGAATTGATTTCAAAAATGCTTACTTAAATGCACGCATGCAAGATCCGGTATTTGCCTACCCACCTGATGCAATGGATAGAGAGGGCAAAGAGGGGATGATATTGCGTGTTGATGGAGCGTTGTATGGTGCGCCCCAGGCAGGTAGAAGGTGGTATGATATACTAGCCCCTAAGTTAGTAAAGCTAGGATTTAGGTTGTTAGACTCCGACTTATGCATGTTCGTTGAGAAAGACAAGCTTATAAAAGAAGCTAAAATGGGAGTATGTCACGTGGATGATTTGATATTTTCCGCACCTAACAAAGAAGCTTATGCTAAATTCGCGTCTGCGTTAGAACGGTACTACCCACTAAAAAGGCTAGGAGTCGCAAAAGAATTCAAAAGTATAGATATAGTGCATGAGAAAGGCAGAATCATTTTGCGCCAGAGAAAGTACCAGTTGCAAATTTTACGTGAGACAGGATACGCAAATTCTCGTCCGGTCAGTACCCCTGCGGTAAACCAAACACCGGAAGCAATGTCGGCAGATGCTGCTTTGCGTAAAATGTCTATTCCGAGTATAGTAGGCAGTTTGCTTTATTTAGCCAAAATAACAAGACCGGATATCGAAAAAGCTCTTAACGCTGCAAGCGTCATGCAAACCATAGATAAGGGAGTAACTTACGCTATGTTAGGCAGAATTATACGCTATTTAATCAAGTCCTGTCGCGGTATAGCATTTAACGGGCCAACATCCGTTCAAGAGGGTATGTCCTACCCTAAGGTCACTTTGTGGCCCGATGCCGCTCATAAAGTCTGTTTGAAAACGGGTAAGTCTCGCACGGGTTTTATAATCTTGTAGGGAGGAGACCCGATAGGTTGGCTTTCAAAAAGACAGAGTAGGATAGCACTTAGTTCAAATGACGCGGAAATTTACGCTGCTGCTGAATGCATAAGAGAAGGACTAGCAATAGGTCATGTCAGACAGGAACTCGGAATTCCGCAAACTGAAGGTGCAGTTGAAATTTTCGAGGATAACTGAGGCGACGCAAACAATTCTCGCAGGTGAAAGAGGATTATCCGGACCCCGCACCAAACATTTGCCTCTCGAATTACAATTCATTCATCACCTTCAGAGAGATGGAGAGATTAAGTTCATAAAGGTAGGAACTAAAAAGCAAATAGGAGATTTACTCACTAAACCGTTACCGCGCGAGCAGTTTAATTATTTGCTCAACAAATTTACGGTTATCATTCCGGGTGTACCGGAATGATTACGGGTGTTTCACCTATGTTTTGTGTTTTGTTTTCGTTTGTGTGCGTTGTTTAGCTTTATCGATGGCGGACTGGAGACCGTGGAATCTGAGATCAATGACTTGGCTGGATTACATACCATTCGATCATCGCATCATTGACCAATACGAGGAGTGGGGAGTAAAGAGAGCAGAATTCATGAAGTTGAAGTACGGAAGGTATCCCCGACAGCACATCGAAGAGCTTCAAGCAGAGGATGCTGGACACGACGACGATCCAGATCAGGAACATTTGGAATATGAAGAAAGCGGAGTAGAGAACACAGATGGATGCGACAGCGACAGACTGCGTGATAAGGTGAATTAGCATTCTGGGTCACGCGGTGGCCGGTGGCGGGGCTACCTGACATTCCTGGTGGCAGGTGGCAAAAGTCGCGGGACAATTTTATTTTATCGCATACAGCCCGCTTTTCTTTCTTTTCACTTGTTTCCTCACACCTATAATGTTTCTATATATATCACGGTTTTTAGTGCCTTTTGATACCACTTACGAGAAGCGCTTGCAAATTTTTCATTTGCTTAAGAACTATAAGGCACGTAAGACGGTAGTTATAATATTGACAAATAACTAAGGGTGAGCGTTGGTCATTACTATTTCAATTTAATTCACAGTTACTTGGATAGTTGATTTGTCAATAGGCAGGACAGTCAATAATACTAATGTTAACTGAAAAGCGAAAGATCTGTATCTAAGTTAGTCAGTTTGTGACGTGGAAGTCAAAGAGTCAGTTCTTTTATTACACTAGTTATTAAAGTGCGTTTCCATACTGCGTGATAGTCTTGCTAGGTAGCCCAGATAGATCCTGAAAGGGGTCGGTACGTTTGCGTTCAAGATTCCACGATGGGTAGCTTCCCAAAGATTTTCCGTCCCGTAAGTTTTTGCTTTATTTTTTCCCAGACTCGAAAAGAGTTTCATAACCTACTACCACCAACCTATTTACAGATGTTTTTCAAGTACTACCCTGGCACAGATACGTGGTACTTATTTGACCGGCGTTTAGACGTACAGGCTTTGTCAACTGAAGTTCCTTTTCCCCCCACTGATATGTACTAGTGCTACTTCATTTCCAATCAAGTTCGGCTGGGACACACTCGCTACCAGTTAATTGAAGTCAAACCAGCTTCCGTCCACAAAAACTTGCCTCAAAACTTGAACTTACGTCGTGAGCACTGTGTGACAGCTCACACTACTGCTCTGCAGACCTAGCCCGTGCCTTTTCCACTAACCAGCCCTGGCTAGTACTAAATTAACATTATGCAAAGGGGCGAGCACGGTCACTCGTGGTCCGGTAAACCCCTGTTAATAAAGTTAATGTACCGGCCATCGTTCGTTCGAGTGCTAAGGGGCGAGCAAGGACACTTGAGGTCACGCAAACACCTGCAGTGACTTTCTAGTCCAACTATAACTTCATTTAATAAAGTTGGAAACACACCTTTTTAAATAGAGAAGATGATTATTACTTGCCTCTCCTACTACTACGAATGAGTGGGAAGCGTAAGAACAAAAAAAGTCCAAGTGATATTACAGCAATACAGGCAAAAAAAAGTAGGGATACTCTCCTACTAGTACGTGCACTCTCGATCGATTCTTCTTCAACCGCGACCAACACAGACAACATACAAACAAATGATCTATAACTATAAATTGTTGTTGTATTACTGTGAACATTCAAGTGGCAAACTATCCAACTTTGATCTCATCGTTCTCCATGAATCTAATTGATACCAGCATTGGATAGCTTAGGACAAGAGCTTTCCAACGGTGTGCGCTGCATTTCCGTATCTCAAATATTGATTGAGAAAGATGAGGTCAAAGTCTGAATGTTTTGCCACTTGAATGTCAGATTGTTGTCTGAACGGAAGGGATGTCGCGATAAGGTGCCTGGTTGCACACCACACCTTATCCCACACTTCGGACTATCGGAATGAGAGAGTAGCTTGGAACTTTTCTTTGTAACTCAGTCACTCGCTTTGAGAAACTAGCACAAGGTCCTCTGCCTGTCTGTCTGTCTATTGTCTGAGTTCCCGGTGATTACAATAGGTAATTTTTGTTACCGATTGGAAGCTTCAATGCGAAATTCCACATGAAAGCATACAATGGTAATTACCATGGTAATTACCACATTTTTGGGAAGTTGACCACATTTAAATTTAGAAATTTAAAAATGTGAAAACTTTCCGGGAAGTTGGCCACATTTAGGGTAATTACCAGGGTAATACCATTGCATGCTTTCATCTGTTCGAGAAGCCGGGAATTGCGTAAAATTTTACGAAAAATTCCCAAAAAATAGCAATTGGTAACACACATAAAAGCATTCACTGCTAATTACCTAGGTAATTACCCTTGATGTGGTTGGCTTCCCGGGGAAATTCCCTGAAATTCGGAATTTCCCCGGATAGCTAACCACATCAAGCGTAATTACCTAGGTAATTGGCAGCGAATGCTTTTATGTGACACCGGGCACGGGAACTTAAACACGATCTGTCTGTCTGCCTCTCATGGCTACTGGCTACCAGTCGACCATGTCCCTAGAAGTAAGTTTGTTCTCTGTCTATCTTATCTATCTTATCTATCTTGTCTGCCTGTCATTGTAGCAGGATAGCGATCGAAGCAATGTGCCATATATAGTAAGTTCTGTCTTTATCTGTCTGTCTCTCTCTCACTACCGCTGCACGACATTCGATCCTATCAAGTAAGTTTCTTCTTTGTCTGTCTGTCTGTCTGTCTCTCATGGGCTTTCACAGTAAGCATGTTCATCGGTCCCCTCCACAAAATGTGGTCAGGTTACCTATAAAACTCGCCGGCCCGGCTCGCCAGCAAAGCAAGTCAAATTTGTGGCTAGCCGCACAATATACTAGTATAACTCCGGGGATAATAATTATCCCCGAAATCAACAATTCCGGGGATAATAATTATCCCCCGGAGTTACAGCAATGCTTCACTGTGTTTGCTGGATGACAATCGGTTCGTTTCCGTAGAGGTAGTTCTTTCTTAACACCTCCAACGCTATGCCTTCCTCCTGCCTTCGTCCTTCTGCCTAGAAAACAAGCAAATAAAGAACATTAATTCAGGACGATGATGACGATGATGGTGATAATAATAATAACAATAATAACAATAATAATAATAATAATAATAATAATAATAATAATAATGATACTACTACTGCTACTACTACTACTACTACTACTACTACTACTACTACTACTACTACTACTACTACTACTACTACTACTACTACTACCACTACTACTACTGATAAAATAATAATAATACGATGGTATCTAACACTACACCCACCCATCTAAATCAAATATGCACCCACATGATGATGACGATGATGATGATGATTGATGATGATGATATTATCTAACAATACACGCTGCTGAACTCGTCTTTTCCCATCTAAATCAAATATCCACCCAAATGATGATAATGATGATGATTGATGATGATGATAATGATGATAATGATATTATCTAAAATTACACACGGTCGCCCTCGTCTTTTCCCATCTACATCAAATATCCACCCACATGATAATGATGATGATGATGATGATGATAATGATGATGATG
>WBZZ01003212.1:100000-105000 GCA_019918135.1 Paulinella micropora
GCACGGCATCGCAAGAAGTTGATTTGATATGATATGATATGATATATGATATGATATATATGCACCTATAACTCTCGGCCAAGTCAGTGCATGTCAGCACGGCATCGCAAGGATTTGATATGCTTTGATATGATATGATATGATATGATATGATGACATGATATGATATGATATGATATGATATGATATGATATATGATATGATATGATATGCACTTATAGCTTCCGGCCAGGTCAGTGCAAGTCAGAATGGCATCGCAGCAAGGGTTTGATATGATTTGATATGATATGATGTGATATATGGTATGATCTGATACGATATGACACCATGGTATCGCATGGGTTTGATTTGATTTGATTTGATTTGATTTGATATGATATGACATGATATGACATGATATATGATATGATATGATATATATTAACCTATAGCTCTCGGCCAAGTCAGTGCATGTCAGCACGGCATCGAAAGGATTTGATTTGATTTGATATGATTTGATATGATTTGATATGATATGATATGATATGATATGATATGATATGATATATGATATGATATGATATGATATGATCAGATATGCACTTATGGCTTCCGGCCAAGTCAGTGCAAGTCAGCATGTCATCGCAGCAAGGGTTTGATATGAGTTGATATGATATGATGTGATATATGATATGATCTGATACGATATCGCATGGGTTTGATTTGATTTGATTTGATATGATATGATATGATATGATATGATATATGATATGATATTATATATATTCACCTATAGCTCTCGGCCAAGTTAGTGCATGTCAGCACGGCATCGCAAGGATTTGATTTGCTTTTGATATGATATGATATGAAATGCATTTATAGCTTCCGGCCAAGTCAGTGCAAGTCAGCATGGCATCGCAGCAAGGGTTTGGTATGATTTGATATGATATGATGTGATATATGGTATGATCTGATACGATATGACACCATGGTATCGCATGGGTTTGATTTGATTTGATTTGATATGATATGATATGATATGATACGATATGATATGATATGATATATATTCACCTCTAGCTCTCGGCCAAGTCAGTGCATGTCAGCACGATCGCAAGGCTTTGATTTGATATGCTATGATATGATGTCATATCTGATCCGTGATTTGATATGATATGATAAAAAAGATCACCTGTAACTCCCAGACAAGTCAGTGCAAGTCACCATGGCGTCACAAGGGTTTTTCTCCACACACTCATCAATGTTGAGACAATTAGAACCCGGAGACCAGGAACCAAGTGTGTCAGTCAAGGCCACGCAGGTGCAGCCTATACGATCAACCACAATGACAACCAAACAACCAACCAAACATCCAAGCAACAACAACAGCAACAATAACAACAACATAAACAAACAACAACAACAACAACAACAAAAAAACAAAAAAACAAAAAAAAAAAAACAAAAAACAAAAAAAAAAAAAAAACGATAACTAGGTAATCACACGCAACAATGAATAATCAGGAACGCAGTGTGTCAAAAAAAAAAAAAAAAAAAAAAATCACACAGGTATAGCCTATATGTAAATGCATACATACAAATAATAATGATAATAATAATAATAATAATACTAATAATAATAATAATAGTAAGAGTAATAGTAATAATAATCATAATAATCATAATGATAATAATAACAATAATAATAATACTATATCTGAGGCGTACTGATGCAGCTAATGGCATATCCTCAACGGACATAAGCCTCCAATACCCTTGTTCGAGGTCCTCCACCCCCCCGTGTCAGTCTCTCGCCTGATGATCGGGGCCACCGATGGAGCTCCTGAGGGCAAGACTGCACTAAGCCGAGGTTATTCCGCAGTCCCAGCAACCTCTTGCAAGACGTCACCGAATGTGCAAGTGCATACACCAAGCGCGGTTGCTAGAGCTGCCTCGGAACCCCACCCATAACAATCTGGTGTCTGCTGGGTCCTGGGCTATCAACCAGCATATGCGGAGTTTAAGATCTTTTACGCGCGCAACGACCCTCCTCCCCAGCATCTACCACCAAAGGGTTATGAGTTGGCGTCACAGTTTAACGCCTTGAGGCCATTGGGCTGGAACTCTGTTTAGCAAGTGTGACTAGGTTTTTTCATCGGGATTTCCCTCAAATATGTCACAGTCAACACTCCAAGGCAGATTTACTTTATCTGAGGCGTACTGATGCAGCTAATGGCATATCCTCAACGGACATAAGCCTCCAACACCCTTGTTCGAGGTCCTCCACCCCCCCGTGTCAGTCTCTCGCCTGATGATCGGGGCCACCGATGGAGCTCCTGAGGGCAAGACTGCACTAAGCCGAGGTTATTCCGCAGTCCCAGCAACCTCTTGCAAGACGTCACCGAATGTGCAAGTGCATACACCAAGCGCGGTTGCTAGAGCTGCCTCGAAACCCCACCCATAACAATCTGGTGTCTGCTGGGTCCTGGGCTATCAACCAGCATATGCGGAGTTTAAGATCTTTTACGCGCGCAACGACCCTCCTCCCCAGCATCTACCACCAAAGGGTTATGAGTTGGCGTCACAGTTTAACGCCTTGAGGCCATTGGGCTGAATAATAATAATAATAATAATAATAATAATAATAATAATAATAATAATAATAATAATAATAATAAACAAACATACATACATACATACACGTACCCCTAGACCTAAAACAAGATAGATAGACATATAAACAGATAGATAGGTAGATAGGTAGGGTAGGTGGATAGGTAAATAGGTAGGTGGATAGGTAGGTAGATAGATAGATAGATAGATAGATAGGTAGATAGATAGATAGATAGATAGATAGATAGATAGATAGATAGATAGATAGATCGATAGATCGATAGATAGATCGATAGATAGATAGATAGACAGATAGATAGATAGATAGATAGATAGATAGATAGATAGATAGATAGATAGATAGATAGATAGATAGGTAGGTAGATAGGTGGATAGATAGATAGATAGATAGACCAGATTGTGGACCCCGCCAACCCGCGGGACAAGATAAAAAATTGGTTTGGCCCTATTTATGTATGTATGTATGTATGTATGTATGCTAGATATATAGATAGGTTGGTAGGCAGGTAGGTAGGTAAGGTAGGCAGGTAGGTAGTTAGTTAGGTTGGTAGGTAGGCAGGTAGGTATATGCATACCAATACACCCGCGGCCATTGAAAAAAACTCAGAGCTCATAGCCCGGGCAATAGTTAGATAAGATATATGAGTAGATAGATAGATAGATATGCAGACAGATAACTGGTGGGTAGGTAAAAAGATAAGTACGCAGGTAGGTAGGTAGGCAGGTAGGTAGGTAAGGTAGGTAGGTAGGTAGGTAGGTAGGTATATGCATACCAAGACACCCGCGGCCATGGAAGAAAACTCAGATTTGATGGCCGGGCAATAGTTGGTAATGAGCGATTCACAAAACTGCCCAGTGTACCCTCGTCCACACTAGATAGATGAATAGATGGATGGATAGCTAGATTATTGGATGCATAGATGGAGGGATAGATTGATATGGATGGATGGATAGAGGGAAAGATAGATAGATAGATAGATAGATAGATAGATAGATAGATAGATAGATAGATAAATAGATAGATGGATAGATAGATAGATAGATAGATAGATAGATAGATAGATAGATAGATATAGATATATTTACGTAGGCTGATAGATAGATAGATAGATAGATAGATAGATAGATAGATAGATAGACAGACAGATAGATAGACAGACAGACAGACAGATAGATCGATAGATAGATAGATAGATAGATAGATAGATAGATAGATAGATAGATAGATAGATAGATAGATAGATAGATAGATAGATAGATATAGATAGATAGATTTATACCTGACATGATATCCCAAGGGAAGAGGCGATGCATGTACCTGTGTATATATATATATGTATGTATGTATGTATGTATGCATGCACGCATGTATGTATGTATGTATGTATGTATATGTATGCATGTATGTATATATGTATGCATGCATGTATGCATGTATGTATGCATGTATGTATGTATGCATATATGTATGTATATTTGTATGTACCTGTGTGTATGTATGTATGTATGTATGTATTCAGGCAAAAGTTGTTCTTATGTCGTTGTATAGATAGATAGATAGATAGATAGATAGATAGATAGATAGATAGATAGATAGATAGATGGATGGATAGACAGATAGACAGACAGACAGATAGATAGATAGATAGATAGATAGATAGATAGATAGATAGATAGATAGCAAATAATCAAGAACAAGAACAACAACAACAGCAACAACAATAGCAGCAGCTGCAACAACAACAACAACAGCAACAGGGACAGCAAAAGCAACAGCGACAACAAGAACAAGCAACAACAACAGCAACAGAGACAACAAGAACAAGCAACAACAAGCAACAACACAAACAACACAAACAAACAAGGCCAACTAAGCTTCGGCCGCCTCACCTTTCGGCCAACCGTAAATACGGGAATTTTGGGCTAAACTTTTATTTGTGGACAACAAATGTACCGTACTTACCGGCTGGCCGAAATTCTTCACAACTTTGAATAACGGGATTTATTTGTTCTGGCCGAAAAATTTTCACTATTCCTTTACTTACCACCATTCAGGCAACAGTTTCCTAGGGTATGTATGTGCCGTTGTACTAGGACAGTCTTGAGTGCAGTGGCCAGCCGGTAATTACGGTACATTTGTTTGTTTACAAAAATAAAATTTCCGCGCGAAAATTCCCCCGTAATATACGGCTGGCCGAAAATTTTCCACCACTGCTTGCAATTGCTTACCTCCGTTCAAGCAATAATTGGTGGGGCATGTGCCGTTGTATTGCAAACAGAACGCGCAATCCTGAGGGCAGTGGCTACAGCCGGTAATTACGGTACATTTGTTTACAAAATAAAAATTTTCGCGCGAAAATTCCCCCGTAATTTACGGTAATGGCAGA
>WBZZ01003212.1:117500-120000 GCA_019918135.1 Paulinella micropora
TAGATAGATAGATAGATGTAAGGACAGATAGATAGATAGATGTAAGGACAAATAGATAGATAGATGTAAGGACAGACAGATGTAAGGACAGATAGATAGATAGATATATGAAAGGAAAAACAGATAGATAAATGTAAGGATAGATAGATAGATGTAAGGACAGATAGATAGATAGATGTAAGGACAAATAGATAGATAGATGTAAGGACAGATGGATGTAAGGGCAGATAGATAGATAAATAGATGTAAGGACAGATAGATAGATAGATAGATGTGAGGACAAATAGACAAATAGATGTAAGGACAGATATATGTAAGGACAGATAGATAGATAGATAGAAGTAAGGACAGATAGATATAAGGACAAACAGGATCAAGGTAGATAGAGATAAGGAAAGGTAGGTAGATAGATATATAGATAGACACACAGACACACAGACACAGATACACAGATACACACACACACATACATATATAGATGGATAGATAGATAGATAGATAGATAGATAGATAGATAGATAGATAGATAGATAGATAGAGATATATACATACCTATAGCCGGCCTCGTAATAAGCTACATGCAACAAGTCACCTAAAAGATATATATATATATAGATAGATAGATAGATAGATAGATAGATAGATAGATAGATAGATAGATAGACAGATAGGTAGGTAGGTAGGTAGGTAGATAGGTAGGTAGATAGATAGATAGATAGATAGATAGATAGATAGATAGATAGATAGATAGATAGATAGATAGATAGGTAGATGGATAGATAGGTAGATGGATAGATAGATAGATAGATAGATAGATAGATAGATAGATAGATAGAGATAGATAGAGATAGATGCAATGAATAGCCATACATACAGTAGATAGATAGATAGATAGATAGATAGATAGATAGATAGATAGATAGATAGATAGATAGATAGATAGATAGATAGATAGATAGATAGATAGATACCTTGTACCCTTGCGTTATGTACGATAGAATTATGACCCAGTGAATCACCATGCCATTTCAACACCCCATCAAAACCTTATACAGTAGAGAGAGAGAGAGAGAGAGAGAGAGAGAGAGAGAGAGAGAGAGAGAGAGAGAGAGTGAGAGATAGATAGAGAGATATATATAAAGATAGGTAGATAGCATTATGGACCAGTGAATCACCTTGCCATTTCAACACCCCATCAAACCTTACACAGTACAGAGAGAGAGAGAGAGAGAGAGAGAGAGAGAGAGAGAGAGAGGGAGATAGACAGATATATAGAAAGATAGATAGATAGCATTATGGCCTAGTGAATCACCATGCCATTTCAAAACCCCATCAAAACCTTACACAGTACAGAGAGAGAGAGAGAGAGAGAGAGAGAGAGAGAGAGAGATAGATAAGGTAGATGACATTATGGCCCAGTGAATCACCATGCCATTTAACACCCCATCAAAACCTTGTATTTATTTCTATACGAATATTTAAATATAGATACACATACACACACATACACACATATATATATACATATACATATACATATATATAAGCGTATATATATATATATACATATACAGATAGGCAGATAGAGACAGATAAATAGATCATAGACCTGTCGCGGTGTCTGTAGTGAGGCTGAGGTCATATTCGTTCCAGATGGTGATGTCGGCCTTCATAGATAGATATGATATGTGTGAAATAAGGCAGTAGAGGATATATATATATATATATTTGTGGGCAGTGGCGAGGCAGTGGATAGGACAAAAAGGCAGTAGTGAGGCAGTGGATGTGACAAAAAGGCAATAGCCATTCAGTATACGGGACAAAAAGGCAGTTGATGAGGTAGTACATGTGACAAAAAATGCAGTAGTGGGGCAGTAATCAGGGCAACTGGGGCAGTAATATGAGACAATAGATGAGACAAAAAGACAGTCGCGAGGCAGTATATGGGACATCCAAGCAGTGAAGAGGCAGTAGAAAGGGCAAAACGGCAGTAGAAAAGGCAAACGGCAGTATTGAGGCAGTAGTGTGGTAAGAATGAGATTATCAAATTTCGTTCCAAATCGTGATATCAGCCTGCCTGGATAGACAGATATGTTATGGTGTGCGTGTGTGTGTGTGTGTGTGTGTGTGTGTGTGGGTGTGTGGGTGGGTTGGGGGTGGGGGGGGGAAGGCCTGAGGCGGCAGACGGGTAATGATAGAGTCAAAAAGGCAATAGTTAGTGACAAAATGCAGTAGATAAGAACAAAAAGGCAGTAGATGGGACAAAAAGGCAGTAAACAGGGACAAAATGCAGTAGATAGGAACAAAAAGGCAGTAGATAGGAACAAAAATGCAGTAGACAGGGACAAAAAGGCAATGGTTAGGACAAAATACAGTAGATAGAAACAAAACGGCATTAGTTATGGACAAAAGGACAGTAGATTGGAAAAAAAAAGCAGTAGATGGGGATAAACATGCAGTAGATGGGGACAAAAATGAAGATAAATAGACAGATAGACAA
>WBZZ01003212.1:140000-156368 GCA_019918135.1 Paulinella micropora
GTATGAATACGTAAATGTGTATGCATTTGTTTATTCATGTGGAAATAGACATGAACATGTATATGCTTATGTCTGTGGGAGAGAGAGAGAGAGAGAGAGAGAGAGAGAGAGAGAGAGAGAGAGAGATCAGAGAGAGAGAGAGAGATCAGAGAGAGAGAGAGAGAGAGAGAGAGAGAGAGAGAGAGAGAGAGAGAGAGAGAGAGAGAGAGAGAGAGAGAGAGAGAGAGATCAGAGAGAGAGATCAGAGAGAGAGAGAGAGAGAGATCAGAGAGAGATCAGAGAGAGAGAGAGAGAGAGAGATCAGAGAGAGAGATCAGAGAGAGAGATCAGAGAGAGAGAAAGAGACAGAGAGAGAGACAGAGAGAGAGAGGGAGAGAGAGAGAAAGAGACAGAGAGAGAGAGAGACAGAGAGAGAGAGAGAGAGAGACAGACAGACAGAGAGAGCGACAGAGAGAGACAGACCGAGAAAGAGAGAGAGAGACAGAGAGAGAGAGAGATACACACACACGCGCGCGCACACACACATACACAGACACACACACATACATACACACACACATACACACACACACACACACACACACACACACATACACACGCTGTACGATCGTTGAATGCATTAACATGAAAGAAAAACAACAGAGACATGAAAACGAATATGAATCTGTCTATGAAAAAGCCTGTCTGTGTCAGGCATGTCCACAGGTCAAAACAGAGATGTCAACATGTAATTTTTTTTTCGTTACATAAGTGTCAAATATATCTTAGCAAGCGAGTGAAGAGTGCCCACATGCAGTTGTGTTTCAGGTTGTGTCAGTGCCTGTGGCGCATTTGTGTCTGTGGTTTGCGTGCTGTACTGTACGTGACTGAGGGATCTTCTTGCACTTGAAGAAAGCATGGCTGGTCTGGTTTGAGGTGGTCTCCCGTATGTGATGAGTATTAATAGGCTAAACAAAGCCTGGCTGATTCCCATATTGGTAATCTGCAAACAGAAGCAGGTAGGCACCGTAGAGAGACTTGAACTGCATTTCAAACAGGTCAAAACATGCGGATACTTGACACAAACACAAACAGGCACAAACACCAACACAGAACACTCGTTTTTGATTTCGAAGAAAAAAGTAAACAAGAGGAACAAACTTTTGTGGCCGAAGAAAAAAAACGGTATCTTCGCAAAATTTTGAACAGCGAAAAAATATGTGATTTTGCGGCGCTGCAAATCAAGGAAGAAAATCCGTCAAAATGAAAAAAAAAACATACATATGAATGAACAATGTCACCAAACAAACATGGAGTAGAAAACTATATCTTTCAAGGACACAAACAATCCAAAGACGCTCTTTTTTTTCTCTGTGACAAACAGGCTACACACTGAAAAACGATTCTTCATAATCCATATTCCCGCAAACCATGTGCTTTGATAGGACCTATCGAATGTGTAAATTTGAAAATCTTACAGCCCGTCCATGCAGTGAAAAATGCGTTGTAGGACAAACAATGTTCCAGAAATCTTCAACGCGCACAAAAAATGTTGGAGAACAATTTAGATGAACGCGATTTGAGCGGTTTGTGTACATGGGTTTGGACTCGGAAAAAATTACCTCAGGAACCTTTTTTTTTCTTTTATTTTTTGCATCCAAAAAAATGTTATCTCTAACGTGGGGGTTGTTTCTTCTGCCTCAAAGTTTTTTTGCATGGTACGTTCACGCCTTGTGCTATTTTCTTTCCACCACACACTTTTCTATTTCCTTTCCCACACAAAAAATACTTTTTGATTCCACTTACGCACTGTCTGTGTGTGTGTGTGTGTGTGTCACTGTGTGTGTCTGCCTGTCTGTCTGCCTCTCTGTCTGTCCGTCTTTCTGTCTCTCTCTCTCTGTCTCAGACAATTAGTCTGTTTGTCTGTCTGTCTGTCTGTCTCAGAGAGTCCGTCTGTCCGTCTGTCTGTCTGTCTGTCTGTCTATAAGTGTGTGTTTTTGACAGTGTTTGTGTGTGTTTGTCTGTGTTTGTCTGGGTGTGTGTGTGTGTGTGTGTGTCTGTCTGTCATCCAACACAATGGTACCCCAAAAGTTAGGGATTGTACTGAGGACAACGTAGTCTTTCGACATGACCACACACACCAACACACACACACACACACACTCACACTCACACTCACTCACTCACACACACACAGACACATGTACAGACACAGACACACACACAAACACACACAAACACGACACACACACACAGACACACACACAGTCACACACACACACACACACACACACTGTCTCTCTGTCCGCCTGTCTGTCTATAATAGATATATATATATATATATATAATATATATTATATATGTATATGTATGTGTGTGTGTCTATGTATGTATGTATGTATGTATATATGTATGTATGTATTTATGTATGTATTTATGTATTTATGTATGTATTTATGTATTTATGTACATATGTATGTCTGTGTGTATGTATGTATGTATTTATGTATGTACATATGTATGTACATACATCAATCCATCTTGATTTGTCGATTGGCCTGAAAGAACATGCTGCCAATTTGCTCAGAGTGGGATAATTCATTGCCTTTTTGTCCCGGCCCGCGCAGGGAAAAATTACATTTGCCATCCACAACCACAACTTTCGGGTTCCTTGCTGTTTTTGCGGCCACCGGTGCCACCAGTTGATATGGCAGAAACAAGAAGTGATTCGGACGATAAAGGCAATGCCGAAATGTCCCTGGGTGTTGCAGTTTTCGACCATATCACGTCAGGTGGCGTCAGGTGGCAGGAAACACCTGATTTTTGTGGTGGCAGGATTCTGGAATTTTTTAGCGGCCAAACTTTGCTGCTTTCCCCTGCGCTCAATAGTGGTCCGTTCAAGTCGGGAAAAGTGCCAATCGACCGTTCAGGACACTCGCTATCAGAATATACAATAAACATTTTTCTGGTATGCGAAAAAGCAGGCGCCACAGGTAGGACAAACTGCCAGCATTTCGACACACTGTAATGATAAAGCCAAGAAGAAAAAAACAACAGCTTTCACACGCCAACGCAAAAATCTTCCCGCAAATCCCTGCCTGCTGCTCAGCCCGGGACATGGCAGGTCCTCCACCCCCGTGGTGGTCCAAATCCGCCCTCTAACTGCATGGACCGCTCCTTTGGACCGCAAGGCCCCAAATGCAGGCCAAAGCCACCAAAAGGACAGACTAGAAAAATCCGGGCGGATTTGGACCACTACCTGTTCGTGCCCGCGGTCGGCCGACGCGGCTCACCGTGCCGTCGTGCCCGTGGTCACCATGCTCGCGGTCGGCCGACACGACCCACGGTACCGTCGTGCACGTGGTACCCATGCGCGCGGTCGGTCGACACGGCCCGCCGTGCAGTATGTGCGTGGTCCAAAGCGGTCCACACAAAATATACTTCCCCACATCCGACCCGGACCACACATCGCGGGAGGGGAGGGGAGGGGTACTACATATATGTATGTGTATAAGTGTGTGTGTGTGTATGTGTATGTGTATGTGTATGTGTATGTGTACGTGTACGTGTACGTGTACGTGTACATGTACATGTACATGTACATGTACATATACATGTACATGTACATGTTCATGTTTATGTTTATGTTTATGTTTATGTTTATGTCTGTTTCTGTGTCTGTGTTTCTGTGTGTTTGTGTCTGTGCGTCTGTGTGTCTGTGTGTCTGTGTATGTGATGTGTATGTGTAATGTGCAATGTGTAATGTGTATGTGTATGTATGTATATGTATTTGTAACTGTATATGTATTTGTATATGTCTATGTCCATGTCCATGTCTATGTCTATGTCTATGTCTATGTCTATGTCTATGTCTATGTCTATGTATATATATACATATATGTATGTATGTGTATATGTATATGTATATGTATATGTATATGTAAAGATATATGTATATGTATATGTATATGTATATGTATATGTATATGTATATGTATGTGTATATGTATGTGTATATGTATATGTATATGTATATGAATTTGTATATGTATATGTATATGTATATTATGTATATGTATATGTATATGTATATGTATATGTATATGTATATGTATATGTATATTATGTATATGTATATGTATATGTATATGTATATGTATATGTAATACAGGCATCAACCCCTATTTCCATCAAGCGATATCTGGACCGGAAGAAGAAACCGAATAACAGTATGTATGTAAGTATATATGTAAAGGACAAGGAAATACAGATGAAGGTTGCATATATAAGAAACATACATTCATTCATACATACATAACTAAATAACAAAGGATAGTTCGTACACGATCCAGGGAATACAGATTAAGGTTGCATGTATAAGAAGCATACATACATACATACATACATACTTACCAAGCGAATACAGATGAAAGTTCCATCTAGACATGCATATGTAAGAAACATACATACATACATACATACATACAATATACATACATACATACCTATATAATATGCATACAGGTTTAACTACTGCAGAGCGACTGGCAGTGCTGAGGAAGGTATGTATGTATGAATGTATGTACGTACATCAATCCATCCTGATTTGTCGATAGGCCTGAAAGAACAGGCTGCCAATTTTCCCAGGGTGGGATAATCTATTGCCTTTTTGTCCTGTGCGGATAGGACATATTGGCATTAGTGTCTCGGCAGGCCCAGTCTGGGAAAAGTGGCATTTGCGCGTGAATATTCACGACCAGCAAAATTCACTGGTTTTGCGGCTGGTGGCACCCACAAGCGCGTGTCCCCTTATTTTTGGAATACGTACTAGCCACACATTTTTTTAGTGTGACAAGCAGGAGATTTGGCTCAGCCGGACGCTCGCTTGGGCTCGTGGTGTGTGTACTCTCACACTCCACTCACCACAGGGGGTTGTGTTCTACGCTGGCTACGCACTGGCTACCAACACACTGGCTACCAATACATTGGGTACACACTGGTTACTCACTGGCTACCAATACACTGGCTACCAATACACTGGCTACCAATACACTGGCTACCAACACATTGG
Organism: Paulinella micropora; assembly: GCA_019918135.1. Lineage (NCBI taxonomy): Eukaryota > Cercozoa > Imbricatea > Euglyphida > Paulinellidae > Paulinella > Paulinella micropora. The sequence goes on from WBZZ01003212.1 coordinate 145,051, forward strand.
GTACACACTACTCACTGGCTACCAACACACTGGCTACACACTGGCTACCAACACACTGGGTACACACTGGCTACACACTGGCTACCGTCGGCACTGTGACAGTGCCGTCGACACTCTCACAGTGCCGACGGTATGTGGTCCAAATCGGCACCCAGGCAGTATTCTCTCTTCTCAACCACACCGGACCACCAGGGGACGCGAGAGGGAGGGACCCACCACCACCATGATCAAACCAGTGTAGTATCCCTGTAGACTGCCTGGATCATGTTGGCGGTGGGACCCCCCCTCCCCTCCCGTGTGTGGTCCGGATCGGACGTCTGGTTGTATACTCTGTTTGGACCGCTTTGGACCACGACACCTTGCACCGTGAGTTGTGTCGGCCGTACCGCCGGCACGGGACCACGACACCCCTGCACCGTGAGCTGTGTCGGCCGTACCGCGGGCATGGTACCAGGGTACAGTCGACGCGTGGTCCAAATCGGCACCTAGGCAGTATATCTTTTCCCGGCCACGCCGGACCACTTGGGGGGGGGGGGGGGTGCAGAGGGAGAGGGGATGGGGGGGGGCATACAAAATAATAATAATAATAATAATAATAATAATAATAATAATAATAATAATAATAATAATAATAATAATAATAATAATAATAATAATAATAATAATAATAATAATAATAATAATAATAATAATAATAATAATAATAAATAATAATAATAATAATAATAATAATAATAATAATAATAATAATAATAATAATAATAATAATAATAATAATAATAATAATAATAATAATAATAATAATAATAATAATAATAATAATAATAATAATAATAATAATAATAATAATAATAATAATAATAATAATAATAATAAATAATAATAATAATAATAACAATAACAATAATAAAAATAATAATAATAGTAATAATAATAATAATAATAATATAATAACAATAATAATAATATAATAACAATAATAATAATAATAATAATAATAATAAATTATTAATAATAAATTAATAATAATGATAATAAATTAATAATAATGATAATAAATTAATTATAATGATAATTATAATAATAATAATAATAATAATAATAATAATAATAATAATAATATTATTATTATTATTATTAAAATAATAATAATAATAATAATAATAATAATAATGATATACTTCCTCTAAGGCATACTGATGCAGCTGATGGCACGATCCGTTTCCGGACATGAGCCTCCATGCCCTTGTTCGAGGTGCTCCATCCCCACCTAGTCAGTCTCTCGACTGATTATAGGGGCCACCGATGGAGCTCCTGAGGGCAAGACTACACTAAGCCGAGGTTATTCCGCAGTCCCAACAACCTCTTGCAAGACGTTGCCGCATGTGCAAGTGCGTACACCAAGCATGGTTGCTAGAACTACCTCAAAACCCCACCCATAACAATTTGGTATCCGCTGGGTCCATGGGCTATCAACCGGCATAGCGGAGTTTAAGATCTTCGACAGGCGCCCAACGACCCTCCTCCAAATGGTTTTGAGTTGGCATCACAGTTTAACGCCGTAAGGCCATTGGGCTGGAGCTCTGATAAACAAGCGTGACTAAGTTTTTATCATCAGGTGTTACCGTCAAATATATCACAGTCAACACTAAGGCATACTGATGCAGCTGAGGCTCATGCCCTTGTTCGAGGTGCTCCATCCCCACCTAGTCAGTCTCTCGACTGATTATAGGGGCCACCGATGGAGCTCCTGAGGGCAAGACTACACTAAGCCGAGGTTATTCCGCAGTCCCAACAACTTCTTGCAAAACGTTGCCGCATGTGCAAGTGCGTACACCAAGCATGGTTGCTAGAACTACCTCAAAACCCCACCCATAACAATTTGGTATCCGCTGTCCACAGGCTATCAACCGGCATAGCGGAGTTTAAGATCTTCGACAGGCGCCAAACGACCCTCCTCCCCAGCATCATCCACCAAATGGTTTTGAGTTGGCATCACAGTTTAACGCCGTAAAATAATGATAATAATAATAATAATAATAATAATAATAATAATAATAATAATAATAATAATAATAATAATAATAATAATAATAATAATAATAATAATAATAATAATAATAATAATAATAATAATAATAATAATAATAATAATAATAATAATAATAATAATAATAATAATAATAATAATAATAATAATAATAATAATAATAATAATAATAATAATAATAATAATAATAATAATAATAATAATAATAATAATAATAATAATAATAGTGCTTCTCTGTCAATGGCTGATGCATTTCTGCACATGCGCCTCCATCGTCTCACCCGTGAGGGGAGTACGAAGAATTGACGATAAGCTCTAATGACACCCCCGCAAGGGCAGTTCCAACACTTCCAGACGGGCCGGTATGTTCAATGAAAATACTGGTCGGTATGTTCAATGAAAATACTGGTGGCACCGACGGGAATCGAACTGGCGACAGGGCCCAGATGGTAGAACTTGACCACTGGGCTATCACGGTGTCCATAATAATAATAATAATAATAATAATAATAATAGTAATAATAAACACGTCAAAAAAGGAAATGCACATAAAGATGTAATTGCAGATGTTAGATAGATATATGTATATGTATATGTATACGTATACGTATATGTATATGTATATGTATAAGTATATGTATATGTATATGTATATATATGTGTATGTATATGTATATGCGTATGTATATGTATATGCATCTGTATGTGTATATGTATATGTATTGTATATGTATGTGTATGTGTACATGTATATGTACATGCATATGTATGAGTACATGTATTATGTATATGAATATGCTATAATATATATATGTATACGTATGTGGATACGAATAGGTATATGCATGATGCATACGTACATGTTTTTGTACATGTCTTTGCATATGTATATGTATATGTATATGTATATGTATATGTATATGTATATGTATATGTATATGTATATGTATATGTATGTGTATTGTATATGTATGTGTATATGTACATGTACATGTACATGCATGTGTATGAGTACATGTATTATGTATAAGAATAGGTAGTGTATTTGTATATGTATACGTATGTGGATACGAATATATATATGCATGAAGGACGAATCAAGTGTCTAATGTGTGTATCCTCTATATGCATACTATACGTACATGTATATGTTGATTATATGCATGTGTATATGTGTGTGCATAAGCACATGTATAATTATACGTATTTGTATGTGTATATGTATAAGTATTCGATGGTTTTCAAGTGAAGAGGAACGATATATATATTTATATATATACATATATAAAATATATTTTTATATATGCATATATATATGTATGTATGTATGTATGTATTCAATGGTGGGCGCCTCACACATGTAAACGTCAATATATAACATATATATATATATATATATATATACATATTTATTAATATATAAAAAATCTACGTTAGGCCTGCTAAAAAGTAATGCAATTTTGTCCCTCGCGGCCCGACCAGGTAAGAATTGCCTTTTTATACCCTGCGGACCGGCCTGGTAACCATTGCCATTTTGTACCTGCAAAATGGCATTGGTTGCACGGCCGGCCCGGACTACGCAAAATGGCATTACCGCGCAAAATCGGCAATTATTGCACGGCCGGCCCGATGCAGGAAAAGTGGCATCTGCTATCCACAAGCACAACTTTATCCACAACCACAACTTTTCCCACTACCACAAAGTGGCATTGCTTGCACGGCCGGCCCGAAACGGGAAAAGTGGCATTCCCTCGGGGAATTTCGGCATTTGCGTATCACTGCTTGTTTCGGCCATATCACATGGAAAAAATTGCATTTCCAGGGGGAATTTCGGCATTTGGCGCAACATTGCCTATTTCGGCCATATCACCTGGTATTATCAGGCTGGTGGCACCTGCCAGAACCCTGCCACGTAAGAGTATAGCGGAGAGTAACGGACAAGGTGTGGGTTCTGACAAAGTGGCTCCGGTGCCACCTGCCAGAACCCTGCCACATAAAAGTATAGCGGAGCGTAACGGACAAGGTGTGGGTTCTGACAAGGCTCGCCACCGGCGGGAAAAAAGAGGAGGGGGGGGGAGGGGAGGGCCTCCCCGTGCCGTGGCATCAGGGGGCACCACGCCAGAACCCCGCCACGTAAGAGTATAGCGGAGAGTAACGGACAATGTGTGGGTTCTGACACAGTGGCACCCGCCCCTGATGCCACGGCCCCGGGGGACCCCCCACCCCTCCCCTCTTTTTCCCCCGCGGTGGTGGTGACTGTCAGAACCCCGACACGTATTGTTATAGCGCAGCGTAACGGCCCAGGTGTGGGTTCTGACACAGTGTGCTCCGGTGCCACCTGCCAGAACCCTGCCACGTAAGAGTATAGCGCAGCGTAACGGACAAGGTGTGGGTTCTGACACAGTGTGCTCCGGTGCCACCTGTCAGAACCCCGTCACGTAAGAGTATAGCGGAGAGTAACGGACAAGGTGTGGGTTCTGACACGGTGGCCCCACCACGGAAAAAAAGAGGGGGAGGAGGGGGAGGGGGGGGGAGGAGGGGTCCCCCCGTGCCTTGGCATCAGGTGGCACCACACCAGAACCCTGCCAGTTATTGTTATAGCGTAGCGTAACGGCTCAGGTGTGGGTTCTGACAGAGAGGGAGTGGTGGCACCAGTCAGAACCATGGGAGGTATGAGTATAGCGGAGCGTAACGGCTCAGGTGTGGGTTCTGACAGAGAGGGAGTGGTGGCACCAGTCAGAACCATGGGAGGTATGAGTATAGTGGAGCGTAACGGCTCAGGTGTGGGTTCTGACAAAGAGGCCTGTGGTGGCGTTGTCAGAACCCCTGCCAGCTAGGATTATTTATATGGTAAATAAAAGTGGCTCAGGTGTGGGTTCTGACAGCGGCACCGGCCACCGGAAATTTCAGGTGGCTGTCAGAACCTCTGCTAGATAGGATTATTTATATAGTAAATAAAAGTGGCTCAGGTGTGGGTTCTGACAGCGGCACCGGCCACCGGATTTTTCAGGTGGCTGGATTAGAGGGAGGGGGAGGGGGCCCCCGCTGCCAGGGTAGTGACAGAGGGGTGGGCGGTGGCACCTGCCAGAACCGTGGATTTTGGGGGGTGGGGGGGGGGTTGGCAAACCTGGCACTAAATGACGGTTCTGACAAGGGTGGCACCGCTCGCATTTTTTAATTCTCTGTTTTAATACTATAACAGTGCTCCGGCATGCTAGCTGTTTGTCCTACTTGCGGCGCCTGCTTTTTTGAAGGCCAGCTCTACTGGTCCGGCACAGGCAAGAGAGGCGAACCCCGGGACTTGGCCTCGCTCGTGTGCCGCCCTTATGGCGACGGCGCCTGTATTAACCCCGCTCGCGACGTCCCCGGCGGAGACACTTGGGAAGAACGCATGCGCTTCGTCGACAATTTTCTAGACGAGATTCTGTAAACTAAGTAAAAAAACTTTTCCTCCTGTTATAACATTTAATCGGCAACAAATGGAAGTTGCGAGGTCATACAAGCGGCGGCGCCTCGACGGTGCGACCGACGACTTTGTGCTACCGGTCGACGGACAGAGTGGCGACGTGCTTGTTTCGGACGGCGACGGGGGCGTGAGATGGGCAGCGGGCGGAGTGGCCGCGAACGAGGCGGTAGCGCTTAATACTGCTCACAGGCTGACTACGTCCGGGAACCCGCACTTGGTCGATTTAGCCGACCTGATTACCTTGACGCTGGACACTGAAGCCAAAACTAACCAGCCGGCCGGGATGACTTCTAACAGCTCCGCTGGCTTTGTGGCCTCTGCCTCCAGCAATTCCGCCCAGGCCTACCTGGCCTTTGACAGCGACTTCTCGACCCTGTGGGGCACCACTGCGCCCGACAGCTACAGCGGCAACAACTACACTGCCATGATCGAGACGATGGTCGATAATCTCCCTGTAGCGGGCGCGTGGCTCCAGCTCGATCTACCGATGCACGCCAAGGTCACTGCTTACCACTTCACGTCTGCGGGGGCTATTACCGCGCCCAGGGACTGGGTAGTTGCTTACAGCGCGGACGGCAGCCGGTGGTTCACTTGGGACAGCCAGACGGCCCAGACCTTTGTCGGCGACAGCCTGCGCACGTTCACGCCGGCAACCTCGGCCGACTACGCTCGGTACCTGCGCGTAATCTGCACCAAAAACAACGGGGCGGGGGTTTGGTACATGCGGAGCCTGGCTTTCGACTACCAGCTATACAATGCCGACTGCCTCGAGAACACCGGCTACCCTACCAAGGCCTCGCAGCTAGCGCCCAAGGCGTACGTCGACCACCAGGTGGCAGGAGCAGTGAAGTTCCCGTCGATCATGCCCACCCAAGACGATTGTGTCGTGACCATGGACCCAGACGGCTCGATCTTTGCGGTCAAGGACAGGACGCTCAAGCAGCCGTCCCTGGCTCCTAGCGGTAATGGCGCGATCGTGCTCATGGACACCGACTACACGGTCACGACGATCCCTGACACTCTCGCGAGGCTGCCTAACCCTCTGCCCGCCTCGGCCGCGCAGCTGGTGACGGTCGATCCGGACGGTGTGCTAGGCCTGAGCAGCCAATTAAGCTCGTCGACGCTCACGCTGACAGGGGCTGGCGGCAACAGCACTCTTTCGGCTCCTTCCAGTGGGTCTTGTGCACTCAAGCTGCCGGCCTCCCTTCCTGCAAGTACGAAGCTGTTGGCGGCCGGAGCGGACGGTGCCATGAGCTACGCGGAGGGCGACTTCTTGCCCATGCCCGTCACTAGCGGCATACTGGTGAAGGAAACGGGCGTGATCAACACCAAGACGATAGAGGATCTCTTCCGACAGGCTAGCGGCGCGCTCGCTGTAGGCTACCTGGCCGGCGGGGACATGAAGCAGGGGGCGCCAGCATAGCGATAGGCGATTATACCGGGATGGTTACGCAAGGCTCGGGCGCTGTCGCAGTGGGAGATACTACCGGAAACGAGAATCAAGGCAACAACGCCGTGGCGATAGGCACGACGGCGGGCAGTACCAACCAAGGGGAGCGATCCGTGGCGATAGGATATTATGCGGGCACCACAAACCAAGGAGCGCGGTCCGTAGCTATCGGGTCACATGCGGGCGCCGTGTTGGGGGCGGACAGCATTGCGATTGGTGGGTGCGATAGCGCCCTGTCGGTACCTGCAACAAACGCGATCGTGCTGAACGCGAGCGGTGCGGACATGGATGTTAGCACATCTGGTTCGACTACCATCAGGCCGGTGAGGTCGGGCCAAGCGAGCGGTTCAGGCAAGATGGTGCTGCAGTACAACCCTAGCACGTACGAAATGTCTCAAAGCAATTTCTCGCTGCCGAGCTCGCTGCCCATCACCACAGCGCTGATGTCACTAACGTCTGGTGGCGCGATGCAAGCTGGTGGTAATATGATCTACCATAACTTGATGTTCGGCCTGGCTGCCACTGGCAGCAAGATGCCGAGCAACATGACTACGAACCCCTGGGTCAGCCCCGATATGTACACCTATACAGCGAGCTCCGACGGGTGGTACGGGGACAACCCCTCGTATGATGCTAGACTCGCGTTCGACAACTCCGTCAGCACTACACACATGGGCACAGGCCCTTACGACGCTACTACGGGCGTTTGGAGTGGCTCATTGGGAGTAACTGGCAAGACTATCAGTGGCGTTTTTGTGAATGGCAATTGGTTACAGCTCGATTTGGGTAGGGTGGTTCAACTGACCCAGTACTACGTTACTTCTGCCAGTAGCATAAATTCCGCGACCTCGTATGCGCCCGGCCAGTGGAAGATGGCTACTAGCACGAACGGCTCTACTTGGACTTTGTGGCACGACCAGAACGTGACACAGACGTTCACCACGAGCCAGGAAAAGACGTTTGCTCCTATAGCCTCAGCAATTGGCAGGTATGTGGTAATGGTATTTATAGTCGCTGGTTCTAGCAACCTGGTCGGCCGGGTCGTCAACGAAATAGCCTCGCTAAAATTCGATTTCAACGACTACGTGTATCTGCCGAGGAACCTGTCGCCACCCTCAGACGTGACCGACGCCGCCAACAAAGGCTACGTGGACACGCAGACTTCGAAGACACCATTGACGATCGGCACCTCCACGATCGCGAGCACGGGGACGGTCGCGCTGAGCCTGCCTAGCTCGCTGCCCGCCAGTACTAGCTTGGTGTCGCTGGGCTCCGACGGCTCGCTGTTGTACGGGGACCAGGCCATCTCTCATGGTCTGAGCCTTGTAGCCACTTCGTACGTGAAGAAGCCCGACAGCATGACGAGTAACAGCTGGAACGGCCTGGTCGCGAGCGCGTCCACTTCTGGGAACGGCAACGCGTACGACGGCTTCAATACTGGCTCAGACTCCTCCTGGCAGAGCAACACTGGTACCTACGATGCCACTAGCGGCGCCTACACCTCCAATGCAAGCAAAACGTTTTCGGGCGTAGTGTGCTCAGGAGAGTGGCTCCAGCTAGATTTTGGCACTGGAGTCATACTGGAGAAGTACTGTCTGCAGGGCCAGACCGGCGGCCTGAGTAAAGCAATGAAACAGTGGTGGGTGGGCACGTCGTTGGACGGCACTACCTGGACGCTGTGGCAATATGCGTCGTTCCCCTTTATAGTCGATACTTCAGTCACTTTCACTCCGACCGACAGCGCAAGGGCTGCCCGCTACGTGGCCATAGTTGTTGCTTCCATCATGGGCGCAGGGGCTTCTAGCTTCTGTGCGATCAACCACTTTGGCTTTGACTACACATCGTGCCCCGCGATCAAGAACATAGCGGCGCCGCTAGTCAGCACCGACGCTGCCAACAAGGCTTACGTAGACGGACACGCGCATAGGTCACCAATGACGATCGGCACCTCTACGATCGCGAGCACCGGGACGGTCGCGCTGAGCCTGCCTAGCTCGCTGCCTGCCAACACTTCTCTGACGTCGCTGACCTCTGCGGGGCAGCTGAGCGCCTCTGCACTAAAGGTGCCGGCATCTCTGCCAGGCAGCACTTTGCTAGTGACACTCGATTCCGCTGGCCAGCTTGATACAGGCGCTGCTAGCTCGCTGTCACTCAGCGGGGCGGGAGGCACCAGCACACTTTCCGCTCCTGGCACAGGCTCCAGCGCCATTAAGACTTTCAGTGGTCTGCCGTCCGTGGTATCGCTAGTCACGGTAGATGGCAGCGGCAGCCTGGCACATGCACAGCCGGTTGGACACAGTCTTGCTTTTACAGACTCTCCGAGCGGTAGCAGAATGCCTAACGGCATGACATCCGCGAGCTGGACGTCGGGCAGTCAGACGTTTGTCGTGAGCGCTAGTGGCTCGTTCAGTACGTCCGTCCCTTATAAGGCGTTTGATGGTAACGGCACTGGTACTTTCTGGTGTACACCACTGAGCGTCTACAACACCTCAACTGGTGCCTACACCAGCAACAAGTTCAAGACAGTGGGAGGCTCGAACGTGAATGGGGAGTGGATCCAGCTCGATTTCGGGGCGGAAGTGCGGCTGACCGCGTACTACATCACTACCTCTTCAAATAGATCGCCTCGCAAGTGGGTGATGGCAGTCAGCGACGACGGGAATACTTGGACCACCTGGCAAGCACAGACAACAAATTACAACTTCGCCGACGCTACAGAAACCGCTTTTACACCTACTGCGCCCGTGATCTGTCGGTATGCAGTGTTGATAGTAACTGAGAATAGTGGCGTTGATGTTCCAGAGCTCGCGATCGTAGATGTACCGATCGTCAGTGGCGACGTGTGTGTATGCGAGTCCACGTAGCTCTTGTTGGCGCCGTCTGTCCCGTTTGCGGGGAGTGCTAGGTTCTTAACTCTGAGAGCAAGCCCGCTGTAATCGAAACTCAGCGCGCTGATCTGGAAGTAGTTAGTCGCGCTGAGCCTGCCTAGCTCGCTGCCCGCCAGCACTTCGCTGACGTCGCTGACCTCTGCGGGGCAGCTGAGTGCTTCTGCGCTAAAGGTGCCAGCCTCTCTGCCCGGTAGCACGTCGCTAGTGACACTCGACTCAGGTGGTCAGCTCGCGACAGGGGCTGCTAGCTCCTTGTCGCTCAGTGGGGCGGGCGGTACCAGCACGCTTTCCGCTCCAGCTTCTGGCTCTTCTGCGCTCCTGCTTCCGACCGCGTTGCCTGCTGCAACGTCGCTAGTCTCGGTGACCAGCGGAGGCTTGCTGCAGCACGGGAACCAGACATTCTCACACGCTTTGACCTTCGCTGCAGGCACTGCCGGGGCCGGACAGGCTGTCACACTGCCGGCCTGGACCAGCAACAGCGCTTACACGCCCTCGACCGATCCGAACTGGTCTATCGCGGCTTCGTCCGAATCTGCATCTCCCTACGTTCTCTACAAGTGCTTTGACAAGACGTATGCTACCATCGAATCAGATTGCTGGTCATCAGCTGGCGGTAAATACTACACTACGGCCGAGAACGCACCGCTATCAGGGACAGTGAAGGCGGCGTGGAGAACAAGTAACGTGGACGGCGGAAGTTACGTAGACGGCGAGTGGATACAGATCAGGCACGCAACCGCGAGGAAGCGTCTTCTCTCTTTCAAACTCTACACTAGATACCAGTATTATACAGAAGGCCCTAGAAAGTACAAAGTTTTGGCTAGCAACGATGGTATAAGCTGGACTACGATATTCACGGAGCCTGGTCCTTATACGTGGACAGGCAATGGCTTCGTAAGTAAGACACTGTCCCCCGTGCCAAGTGCATACCACTATCACCGCCTAGTAGTGACGGAAACAAACAGTATTTACGGCAGCGCCATTGTTGGATACTGGGATACATCGTTCGAGGAGGATACGACACTCTATACTATCACTGGCGTCGCTGCGCCCGCTGCAGCCACTGACGCTGCCAACAAAAGCTACGTTGACGAGAAGACGTCTAAGACTCCGCTGGTGGTCGGTAACAGCTCGATCGCGAGCACCGGGACTGTCGCGCTGAAGCTGCCGAGCGCGCTGCCCTCCGCTGGCACTGATCGTGTGCTCCAGCTCAACGACCTCGGCGAGTTCGAGCTGGGCACCTGGGACAACGGCCACTGGCTGTGCGAAACAGTGCTGACTTTTGCCAATGCTAATGGTAGGATCATGACTTACGACAACACGGTGAGAATCGCACCTTCTTTCGGCAATATCACTCGCTTGACTAGCAACTCGGGCAACGCTTCTACCAGCTACACCACGTTCCAGAACACGTCGGGCATGACCAGGAAATGGCTCGTTGCTGCCTGCGTCAAATTCAAAAAC
>WBZZ01003213.1:0-2500 GCA_019918135.1 Paulinella micropora
CAGAAATACCGGTATGTTCAAGAAATACTGGTGGACCGACGGGAATCGAACTGGCGACAGGGCCAGAGGTAAACTTGACCACTGGCCATCACGGTGTCCATAATAATATAATAATGATAATAATATAATAATAATAATAAATGATAATAGTGCTTCTCTGTCGATGGCTGATGCAAATCTGCATGCGCCTCCATCGTCTCACCCGTGAGGGTAGTACGAAGAATTGACGATAGGCTCTAATGACACCCGCAAGGGCAGTTTCCAACACTTCAGACGACCGGTATGTCAATGAAAATACTGGTGGCACCGACGGGAATCGAACTGGCGACAGGGCCCAGATGGTAAGAACTTGACCTGGCTATCACGGTGTCCATAATAATGATAATAATATGATAATAATGATAATAATAATATATAATAATAATTAATAATAATAATGATGATGATGATATCTTCTTGCTGTATGCTCCGTAAGTGCTTGCAGAAATTAAAGGCGTAGGACCAGCCGTCCTGAATAGTAACAATAATAATAATAATATATAATAATAATAATAATAATAATAATAAGTCATAGTAATAGTAATAGTAATATAATAGTAATAATAATAGTAATAATAATAATAATAATAATAATAAAATATATAATAATGATAATAATAATGATAATAATAATAATATAATATAATAATAATAATAATAATAATAATAGTGCTTCTCAGTCAATGGCGAATGCATTTTGCACATGTGCCTCCATCGCTCACCGCGAGGGAGTACGAAGATTTGACGATAGGCTTACTGACACCGCCCCGAAGGCAGCTCCAAGCCTTCCAGACAGACCAATACTTTCAAAGAAATATCCTTTGAAAATACTGGCACGACGGGAATCGAACTGGCGTCAGGTCCCAGATGGTAGACTTAACCACTGGGCTATCGGGTGCCACTAACAATATAATAATATAATAACTTCTTGCTGTATGCTCGTAAGTGCTTGCAGAGAAATTAGGCGTAGGACCAACCGTCCTGAATAGTAAAATAATAATAATAATAAAATAATAATAATAATAATAATAATAATAATAATAATACTAGTAATATGATAATAATAATATAATAATAATAATAATAATAATAATAAAATAATAATAATAGTGCTTCTCTGTCAATGGCTGATGCATTTCGCACAGCGCCTCCATCGTCTCCCGTGAGGGGAGTACGAAGAATTGACGATAAGCTCTAATGAACCCGCAAGGGCAGTTCCAAACTTCCAGACGGGCCGGTATGTTCAATGAAAATACTGGTCAGAAATAGACCGGTATGTTCAATGAAATACTGTGGCACCGACGGAATCGAACTGCGACAGGCCAGTGTAGAACTTGACCACTGGGCTATCACGGTGTCCAATAATAATAATATAATAAAATAATATAAATTAATAACACAATAATAATAATCTTGCTGTATCTCCGTAAGTACTTGCAGAGAAATAAGGCGTAGGACCAACCGTCCTGAATAGTAATAGTAGTAGTAATAATAATAATAATAATACTATATATGAGGCGTACTGATGCAGCTAATGGCATATCCTCAACGGACATAAGCCCTCCAATACCCTTGTTCGAGGTCCTCCACCCCCCGTGTCAGTCTCTCGCCTGATGATCGGGCCACCGATGGAGCTCCTGAGGCAAGACTGCACTAAGCCGAGGTTATTCCGCAGTCCCAGCAACCTCTTGCAAGACGTCACCGAATGTGCAAGTGCATACACCAAGCGCGGTTGCTAGAGCTGCCTCGAAACCCACCCATAACAATCTGGTGTCTGCTGGGTCCTGGGCTATCAACCAGCATATGCGGAGTTTAAGATCTTTTACGCGCGCAACGACCCTCCTCCCCAGCATCTACCACCAAAGGGTTATGAGTTGGCGTCACAGTTTAACGCCTTGAGGCCATTGGGCTGAACTCTGTTTAGCAAGTGAACTAATAAAATAAAAATAATAATAATATAATAATAATTAATAATAATAATAATAATAATAATAGTGTATCTCCTGCCAATTGCTGAGCCAAAAGGCCATGTGCATCCAGTCCTCCATTCCATAAGGAAAGTCTCCACACCAATCGGTGGAATAAAGGAAGTGACGGCATAGAACATTACTCTAGGAGCTTTATACCAATCAGCCCATGGAAAGGACCGATGGCCTATGTACTCCCTAAAATAATAATAATAATAATAATAATAATAATAAATAATAATAATAATAATAAAAAGGCGTAGGAAACCGTCCTGAATAATAATAATAATAATAAATAATAATAATAATAATAATAAGTGATGATGATGATGATGATGAATAATAATAATAATAATAATAATAATAGTAATAATGATAATAACTAGGGGCCGCGCAAACCTGAAAGATGGTTTGCGGTGCGCGAATTTGCGCACCCACCCTCTTCCCAAGGTCGCTGTTCCTCGCATTCTCACATGCACAACTTTTGGAGCCTT
>WBZZ01003213.1:7500-17500 GCA_019918135.1 Paulinella micropora
TTGATAGCCCAGGACCCAGCAGACACCAGATTGTTATGGGTGGGGTTTCGAGGCAGCTCTAGCAACCGCGCTTGGTGTATGCACTTGCACATTCGGTGACGTCTTGCAAGAGGTTGCAGGGACTGCGGAATAACCTCGGCTTAGTGCAGTCTTGCCCTCAGGAGCTCCATCGGTGGCCCCGATCATCAGGCGAGAGACTGACACGGGGGGGTGTAGGACCTCGAACAAGGGTATTGGAGGCTTATGTCCGTTGAGGATATGCCATTAGCTGCATCAGTACGCCTCAGATATGGTATTATTATTATTATTATTATTATTATTATTATTATTATTATTATTATTATTATTATCATCATCACTGAAAGATGTTGGGAGTAGGGTGAGGGGTTGGGGGGAGGGGGAAAATGGAAATTGTGTAAGCCCCCCCCCCCCCCCCCCCCCGCCCCCACCCACATTTTCGCACCCCTGTCCCTATAAATGATGGTTTGTGGGAACCAGGAGGAGTTGGGAGCTCATACATGCAGGGTGGCTTGCCCCAGACTCGATGTTGGTGCTGGTATAATTTTTTTGGAATTCACGCAAATATTTGCGTAAGGGGAGTGTCATGAATGCCAAAATTCCTTGTTTTTTTGGGAGTACTTGCCGTACCTCCGGCAACCGAACGTACCCTGTCGACGGGGAAGGGGGGGGGGGGGGGGGGGGGTCCGGGGGGCCCTCCCCCGGGAACCCCAGCCCTGCAATTGTACGTACCCCACGCGAATCAGCCGGCACCAAAATGAATTGCTGAGAATGCTCCAAGGCTCTAACAGTTGTGCCAGCAGGTTTTATGCCGGTTACCCAGCAATTGAACTTACCCTGTCGACTGTTGGGGGGGCCGGGTGGCCCTCCCTCCGGCAACCCCAGCCCCGCAATGGTACGTACCCGAAGCGAATTAGCAGGCACCAAAATAAATGGCTGAGAATGCTCCAAGGCTCCCAAGTTGTGCCAGAAGTGTTGAGAGGCTGATTTTTTGGTTTTCCCCACCTCGGGACGCGCTCTAAGTAGTGAACCAGTTGAAACAGAGATTTACGAAGATTGTGGCAAAGTAGTGCCAAAAAGAATGGCTGAGAATGCTCCAAGGCTCTAAGAGTTGTGCAACAGGGGCTTAGAGGCTGATTCTGTGTTTTCGCAAGCTTGTCACGAACTCTTTTTTGGGATATAGTTGAAATTATGACATTCGAATGTAATGACAAAGTAGTGCCAAAATGAATGGCTGAGATTGCTCCAAGGCTGTAAAAGTGCGCATGTGAGAATGCGAGGAAAAACGACCTTGGGAAGAGGGAGGGGGGGGATGCGCGAAGCGCACCGCAAACCATCCTTTCAGGTGTTGGCGCAGCCCCAGTTATTATTATTATTATTATTATTATTATTATTATTATTATTATTATTATTATTATCATTATTATTATTATTATTATTATTATTATTATTATTATTGTTATTAATATTATTATTATTATTATTATTATTATTATTATTATTATCATTTTCATTATTATTATTGTTATTATTATTATTATTATTATTATTATTATTATTATTATTATTATTTGGACACCGTGATAGCCCAGTGGTCAAGTTCTACCATCTGGGCCCTGTCGCCAGTTCGATTCCCGTCGGTGCCACCAGTATTTTCATTGAACATACCGGTCCGTCTGGAAGTGTTGGAACTGCCCTTGCGGGGGTGTCATTAGAGCCTATCGTCAATTCTTCGTACTCCCCTCACGGGTGAGGCGATGGAGGCGCATGTGCAGATTTGCATCAGCCATTGACAGAGAAGCACTATTATTATTATTTTCATTATTATTATTATATTATTATTATTATTATTATTATTATTATTATTATTATTATTATTATTATTATTATTATTAGGGAGTACATAGGCCATCGGTCCTTTCCATGGGCTGATTGGTATAAAGCTCCTAGAGTAATGTTCTATGCAGTCACTTCCTTTATTCCACCGATTGGTGTGGAGACTTTCCTTATGGAATGGAGGACTGGATGCACATGGCCTTTTGGCTCAGCAATTGGCAGGAGATACACTATTATTATTATTATTGTTATTATTATTGTTATTACTATTATTACTATTATTACTATTACTACTACTATTATTATTATTATTATTATTATTATTATTATTATTATTATTCTGGAGGGGTGCACAAGATGGCACTCCATGGGAAGAGGAGGTGGTTGGGCCTCTCCCCACGAAGGTGACCGCTTGGGGAGGGCGGTCACCGGGATATGCGCAACTCTCAACTGGGCATTTACTCGGTAGGGGTTCGGCCAGGCAGGTTGTGGGGTTGTCTGTTGGATTGTTGGTTGGCTCGTTTTTCTTGGCTGTTGGTTTGGGTCTGGTTTCCTGGTTAGCCCATTTTCGCCGAATTTCCTGCCGAGTAAATGCCTGGGGGCTTCCAGTTCCGGTTTGGTGATCTTGTTGAGGTGAGCATACGGAGAAAACAGTACCGAGATGGGTTGAAGATAGGATTCACATTGAGCCGAGATGGGGCCGAGTTGACCTGTTCCAACTCGGCTTCATGTTAATCCTATCTTCATCCTATCTGGGTTTTGTCTCCTCCCTATCTTCGCTTCTTCGGGGTTGCCTAACTGGAACACATGATGAGCGCACGTTGGAGAGGGGCTTCAGTCGGTCCCAATGCCTTGCCAGTGCCTTGCTGCGTTGCCGTGCCTTGCCCCATGCAGTCACACCCTCCACCGTTGCATTTCTAACTGAGCAGCTTCGGCTGGGATTACTATACTTGTCTGTAAGACCCTATAGGTACCGCTAGGTTCGCGCCTTCTATACCCACGTGGGGGAAGGAGTTTCAGCGGCACGCCGTCCGATCTGGCTCCACTCGGGGACACCCGTACCTCATGATGTGTATTGTTAGGAGCAGCTGAAAGTCCATAAGGCATGAGAGTAGAGGCGTTGGCGATGCGATGGAGAGTGTGTGTAGTGCGTGAGGCAGGTTCTGGCGACGCTGGGGGTGCTGGCGGGCGCCGAAGGGCACGAAGCGACGCGGCAGCGTCCAGTGACACCGGCGGAAATGCGTGTAGTGTGTGTTGCAGATACCGCCGATACTATTTGCATGGGCGGGCGCTTTCCTCGGCGTAAAGAGGCGCGGCGGTGATGGCCAGCGACATTGGCCGTCTACTACTCTCAATGGATTACAAATACGCGAAGCACGGAGCTACCACTGTGGCCCTTATGGGACAAGGTAGAATCGCCGAAGACCTGGACAATCCCCGTGGGAATGCCTCTTCGACGGGCTCTGGCCCGATGTCCCAGGATGGGAGGATGAGGGCTCGCGTATATGACGGAATTCCTGAACCACGTGGAGAGGCTATCTTAGCTGCGACTCATCCTTCCTCCCCAAACCTGGCACACGGGTCGGCGCTTCAACATAAGGCGAGCGGCGCTATATGGCAGATGGCACCGCCGCCTCGACGGTACCGGCGGGTAGATCGGTACGACAAGGACGGGCGTAATCTGATTGTCTGGGGGCTCTCAGAACGCGCCAATCTACAGGAGATCGCCTCCAAAATGAGCGGTCTTGGTCTGGTGGTCCCGGTAATGGAGTGGCAAGGCCAGCGAATGTCTCGTCACCTGGAGCTGGTCTACGAGGACGATGACAGAGGCAGACGGCGTTGCAGCAATTCAAACATCTCAAATTCTTCGGCAGAGGGGTCAATGTGGCCCTTGGGCGCAGGTTCAGGGACAGGGAACGTATCCGAAGGCTTATTCGCATCCATCTGCGTGGGGAAGCGGCGGTCCGGAAGGAGGAAGCTGCGACGGGATATCGCGTCTTGCCTCTGCATGAAGAATGTGTCGATGATGTGCAGGTGGTGTCTTCGGAATTGGCTGCCGATGCACCTAAGTGTGTGTCTGAGTGTGCTGATGTGGTGCCCCTGCATTCGGCGGCCAGTGCAGTGGGGGACCAACCTGCGCAAGCACCTTCAGAGGGGGGCAGCACGAGGGCGGAAGCCAAGCGCGGCCGTCGGGTCCGGAAACGAGCCAAGAAGCACCGCTCCAAGCAGTTCGATACCGGCTTCAAGCTACTCGTCGCGAGTCACAACTGGCAGGGTAAAACGGGATACGACAATGTAGGCACGGCGGAATGGGCATCATTCTACAAGCACGAGGGCTGGCTAGTCATCGGGGCTCAGGAGCACCGCATGGGCAAGAAGCAACTTTCCAAATGCAGCCTGGATGGATTCCGGATTTTTGGAAAACCTGCGGAGGTCAGCGAGAAAAATCGCTGCAAGGGTGGGGTTCTATTCGCGGTGGCTAACTTCCTTGGTCCGTATTGCAACCTGGTGTCAGCCCCCGTCGACCACCGGCAGCAAGTGTGGCTGCGTATCGCCTCGGGTGTTACCGGCGCTCAGGATATCTATGTGGGCAACGGCTACTTTCCCCAGGAAACGCAGGAAGAAGAGTCGTCAGAGGCGTATGCGGCCTGGCAGGCAGCTATAGCTTTTTTTGGAGCCAAAGGTCTTGTGGTCACGGTGGCGGATGCCAACGCGAAGCTCGGGCCGGCATGCAGCCGAAAAGAGGAGGGCATCGTCGGTCAGCACGGGGAGGTCGATGATAAGGGATCAACGGTACGTTCGGAGAACGGCAAGAGACTCGCGGCTGTCCTCGTCGCTACGGGCCTGCGAAATCTGAGCGGCTTCTCGTGCCCAGTGGAAGGGTCCTACTGGTGGTCCCGGCGTGAGCAGCGCGGCATGGGCACAGGCAAGCACCTCCTCGATTACATCTGCGCGTCGCCTGGCTTGGCATCTGGAGCAAAGTTCGGAGTATGCGAAGATGATCTTGATACGGACCACAAGGCAGTATGGGCCGAACTGACGTGGAGCGGCCAGCGCCGACCAAAGCGGGCTGCGAAACCTTACAGGTCCTTTCGTGTTGATAAGCTTATTGGTGCTGGTGTCTCGGGTAATGATCACGCTGCGAAGCAAGCGCTGGATTATCTACGCGACAAGTTCGATGACGTATTCCAGCATTGCCTACAGAAGCTTGGAGTGCATCAGCTGCCTGAGCTTGACCTATCGGGTGGTGCCGACAGCCAACGGGTGGTAGATGACGTCACCGAGCGAGTGGCGCAGTCCTTCCGAATGGCGGCGCACCGGGTCCTTGGCTCCAGATGTATACGACCCCGTTTCACCAACAATTGGTTCGACGGGGAGCTAAAGGAGCTCATTCAACAGCGCCGGGAGGCCTACGCAGCATACAGGAGGGATGAATCGAATGCGGAAGCCCGTCTGAATTGGCTACGTCTCCGCAAGCAAATTCGGAAAGCAACTCGGGCCAAGAAGTCCGCCTCCTTCAAGCAAGTGCAGGAAGAAGCGGTCAAATGTCAACGCGAGCAATCCTCAAAGCGCTTTTGGCTACTCGCGAAGCGGCTTGGCGGGGTACGCAGAACGAAGGTCTCCGCGCCGGTGCAAAGGGAGGATGGCTCACTGGCGTGTATGCTGCCGGAAAAGGTCGCTCGGTGGGAGGAATTTCGGAAAAATTCGGTGAAGCCACGGGAAAATACGGCAAGTGCGACTGTTGTGGTGTAGTGCTGTGCAGAAGCAGGCTCGCTGGAGTGGGAGGAAGCCGAAGCTAAGCGGCAGTTCCACTGGAACGATCGCTTCAGAGATGAGGTGGCCCGGGCTATGAAGGAGCACGAAGTAGGTGAAGACACTTGCGAAGAGCTGGACAAGCCGTTCACGCAAGAGGAGGTCCTTGCAAGGCAACGTGCCCTGAATAACCACAAAGCTTGTGGTGAGGACAAAGTGAAGAACGAGATGCTCAAGTATGGCGGCGCCTACATCAATGGCTACTTAACGCAGTACTTCAACTGGATTCGAGAAGCCGAGAGGACTCCAAAAGCTTGGGGCAAGGGAATCATCGTCAATATCCCCAAGGGTGGGGATCCTACGGATCCTGACAACTGGAGGGATATCTCGATTATTAGTTGCCTTGGTAAGCTGTATCTGTCCTTATTAGCCACTCGTCTAACGCTCTTCGAGGATGGCCCGGATAAGCTACGTCCAGAGCAGGGAGGCTTCCGCCCGGGGCGTCGCACTACGGATCAGGTCTTTACCCTTTGGCAGAGGTTGAAGGGGCGTCAGCAGCAGAAGCGGGAGTCGTATGTCCTGTTCGTCGATCTACGCAAGGCTTTCCCGTCTGTTTGGAGAGATGGCCTATTTGAGAGGCTCTGGAAGCTGGGTGTAAGGGGCAAGTTCTGGCGCACGCTACGCAGGTGCTACGAGCAGACTTCGTCGCAAGTGCTAGTTGATGGAGCACTCACCCCCGAAGTACTGGAGGGTGTAGGCGTCCAACAGGGGTCCCCTCTCTCTCCCACACTCTTCAACGTCTTTATGGATGAGCTGTGTGATCGGCTGGCGAGTGCACTCAAGATCACGGATGTGAAGCGGCTGAACGACATCAAGGCACTTCTATACGCGGACGACGTGGCCCTCATCGCTCACAGTCGCACCGAGCTCCAGAAGATGGTCAATGTTGTGGCCAAGTTCGCGGAAGATTACCGGCTGGAAGTCAACTTGAAGCCAGGCAAGACGGAAATCATGCCCATTTACACGTCGAGCAAGGCGAAACGACCAAGTATCAGGGAGCGAGGTGAGCCCGTGGTGTGGTTTCGCGGCCCGAAGCTTTATGTCACCAGTCAGTACAAGTACCTGGGAGTGGTTATCGCCGACGACCTGAAGTGGAAGGAGCAGGCCCTGCGGGCTACGCGTGTCACTGAAGTCGCCACCGCAGGTTGGTACTCTTTGTGGTCTGCAGGTGAGATACAAGCTAGGTATCGTCTCATGTGCTGGAATCAACTTGTGGGGGCCAAGCTGAAGTACGCCTTCGATGTCTGGCGTGCCCCCGTATCGCAGCTCACCAAGCTGGAGGCAGCAATGCTGCGCCCCATGAGGATGATTCTCGGCATCAGCCCTAAGACAAGCAAGTGGATTACACTCTTTCTGGCGCGCTCTTTGAGTGCGGAGCGTTTGCGGCGGGCGGCGCAACTGAAGTTCTATGGACGGCTGCGTGTTCTACCGGAGAAGCGATTTCCTGTCATCGCATCTCAAGTCAAATCCGACTGGACTGCGGAGGCCGAAGGCGCTATCAGGGACTCAATGGATCTACAACAAGGGCTTCAGGAGCTCCTAAATAGCTCAGAGAAGGACCTCGAGGGTTGGAGTTCGACTGTGGACAAGTGGGCCCTTCAGCAGGACGTCAAGATGGTGCAGCAACTGATGTGGGACAAGCGAGAGGCAGGCAGCGATCTTACTGATGGCCTGCGAGTCATCCTAAGACAAGTCTTTGGAACTAAGGAGTTCCCAAGATGGGTAGCCCTTGATGATGCGCATTATAATCTGCTTCGGAGAAGGTTGCTCAGCTGCAACAACCGCCTTCGGTTGTACCGCAGCAAGTTGGTCAGTGGCATGTCCCCTCGCTGCTTCTGTTGTCATGATGATGTCAATGAGTCCCTTGCGCACTTCTTATGGGTTTGCCCCATGCATGAGGGGAGACGTAAGCAGCTGTTGCTGAGTATGCAGAGGCTCGGTGGCATGGCTGTGGGGGATGCTGAGGGGGATGGAGGGAGTGAGGAGGGTGGTGAGGTCGTAGGCGGTGAGGTTGTGGTGGAGGATGTGTTGCTTGGGCGGGAGCGGGAGGGCTCTGTGCGGCAGGGTTGGGATGATATGTCGCCTGTGGATCAATCACGATTGTTTTGTAAGCTTTTTCAGGGGAAGTCGCGCTCCGCAGTAACTTTAGGCTTGCTGCGTTGTTAGGGGTTACAGCGTTGCGTCCCACTCCAAAGTTGGATGTGTTGTTTGGATCATATGTGTCTGAGTGTTGGTCTGCTAGGGAGGGTAAAAGGGAGGAGCTTGGGGTGGAGGATGGGGGCGAGGAGGTGATTGACCTCACTGAGGTTCCATCAGCTTCTGTCCCACCCTCTCCCCCAAGTGACGTTGATGTTGCACGGCGCGGCCGTCCGCGCAGTGTGGACGTCCTGGCTAGAGAGAGGGGTTCGGGAGCGCAGCGTAGTGTCTCCGAGTTCTTCTCTTCAGCTAACACCCTCGCATCTAGCTCTTCATGCACTTCACAGCCCCCATCTGCCCCTGCTGTTGCTGTTGCTGCTATGTCTGTTTGGTGTTCTGACAATGCGTTGGGATCGGCTGATCCCGGTGACCCAATGGAGGCACATGTCCAGGATCTGGATCTGATGCTATAGTCTGAGGAAGCCTATTATTATTATTATTATTATTATGGACACCGTGATAGCCCAGTGGTCAAGTTCTACCATCTGGGCCCTGTCGCCAGTTCGATTCCCGTCGGTGCCACCAGTATTTTCATTGAACATACCGGTCCGTCTGGAAGTGTTGGAACTGCCCGTGCGGGGGTGTCATTAGAGCCTATCGTCAATTCTTCGTACTCCCCTCACGGGTGAGACGATGGAGGCGCATGTGCAGATTTGCATCAGCCATTGACAGAGAAGAACTATTATTATTATTATCATTATCATTATTATGATTATGATTATTATCCCTGAAAGGTGTTGGGAGTAGGGGGTGGGGGGTTGGGGGGAATGAAAATTGTGTACCCCCCCCCCCCCCCCCATTTCTTGGGAGTACTTGTCAATTGTGTTTCTTGGGAGTACTTGTCGATACCTCCGGCAATTGAACGTCGACGGGGACGGGGGGGTCCGGGGGGCCCTTCCCTCGGAAACCCAAACCCTGCAATTGTACGCACCCGGTTTGGTCGCGGGTGGAACCCAAACCAGAAAATTGAGGTCTTTTTGCCACCAGGCGCCGTTTGCGCACACCAGACGGATTTAGCAGCTGATATTTGGTGTATCTGACAATTCTTGATGAGCTCTCTTCGAAAATATAGAAATTGTGGTGCCGGGTGGCTTACAAACCAGAAAATTCAGGTTTTTGCGCCACCAGGGGCCGTTCGCGCACACCAGAGGGAGTTTGAGGCTGAAGTTTGGTGTTCACGACGCCTCTCGGTGAGCTCTCTTCGGAGATCCAAAAGTTTTGGTGGCGGGTGGCACAAAAACTAGAGCTTTTAGCTTTTTTTGCCACCAGAGCTTACACTTGCGTTCTGCTGGTACCTCTGGCAATTGAACGTACCCGGGCCCTCCCCCCGGGAACCTCAGCCCGAGGGGGGGGGGGGGGGGGGGGGTGCGCGAAGCGCACCGCAAACCATCCTTTCAGGTGTTGGCGCAGCCCCTAGTTACTATTATTATTATTATTATTATTATTATTATTATTATTATTATTATTATTATTATTATTATTATTATCATCATCATCATCCATCATCAGGATCATCATCATCATCATTATCATCATCATCATCATCATTATTATTATTATGGGAGACATTCCAACTTTGAAATCGTCTTTCTCAACGGCTATGTTAGCTACAGAGATGCCGCGCACCTAATTTGAAAGCTCTTGTTCTGGGCTTTCAAAAGATTTCTGTAGAAATTTCATACAAACCTGACACTCTGAACACCGCGCAACAGCGCACACAGCAGATGCCGTGGGTCGTGTTCTGTACTTAGGTGTGACCTTCTCCAGCAATCCTTCCTTCCTTCCTTCCTTCCCTTCTACCTTCCTTCCTTCCTTCCTTCCTTCCCTCATTCCTTCCTTCCTTTTCCTTCCTTCCTTCCTTCCATCCTTCCTTCCCCTTCCTTCCTTCCTTCGTACGATTGATGGAGAACGAGGGCATCAAGTTGGATCAGTTTGTAAATTGAATAATATCGCCAGCAAGATTAACTTCAAGGCCTTCCCTTCCCTTCCCTTCCCTCCCCTTCCCTTTCCTTCCCTCCCCTTCCCTTCCCTTCCCTCCCCTCCATTTCCATTCCATCCCCTCCCCTCCCCATCCCTTCCCTCCCCTCCCCTCCCCTCCCCATCCCTTCCCTCCCCTCCCCATCCCTTCCCTCCCCTC
>WBZZ01003213.1:42500-55000 GCA_019918135.1 Paulinella micropora
ATAATAATAATAATAATAATAATAATAATAATAATAATAATATAATAATAATGATAATAATGATAAAAACAACAACAACAACAACAACAACAATAATAACAATAATAATACTATATCTGAGGCGTACTGATGCAGCTAATGGCATATCCTCAACGGACATAAGCCTCCAATACCCTTGTTCGAGGTCCTCCACCCCCCCGTGTCAGTCTCTCGCCTGATGATCGGGGCCACCGATGGAGCTCCTGAGGGCAAGACTGCACTAAGCCGAGGTTATTCCGCAGTCCCAGCAACCTCTTGCAAGACGTCACCGAATGTGCAAGTGCATACACCAAGCGCGGTTGCTAGAGCTGCCTCGAAACCCCACCCATAACAATCTGCTGTCTGCTGGGTCCTGGGCTATCAACCAGCATATGCGGAGTTTAAGATCTTTTACGCGCGCAACGACCCTCCTCCCCAGCATCTACCACCAAAGGGTTATGAGTTGGCGTCACATTTTAACGCCTTGAGGCCATTGGGCTGAACAATAATAATAACAATAATAATAATAAAAAATAATAATAGTGCTTCTCTGTCAATGGCTGATGCATTTCTGCACATGCGCCTCCATCGTCTCACCCGTGAGGGGAGTACGAAGAATTGACGATAGGCTCTAATGACACCCCCGCAAGGGCAGTTCCAACACTTCCAGACGGACCGGTATGTTCAATGAAAATACTGGTGGCACCGACGGGAATCGAACTGGCGACAGGGCCCAGATGGTAGAACTTGACCACTGGGCTATCACGGTGTCCATAATAATAATAATAATAATAATAATAATAATAATAATAATAATAATAATAATAATAATAATAATAATAATAATAATAATAATAATAATAATAATAATAATAATAATAATAATAATAATAATAATAATAATAATAATAATAATAATAATAATTAATAATAATAATGATAATAATAATAATAATAATAATAATAATAATAATAATAATAATTAATAATAATAATAATTGTTAATAATAGTGCTTCTCTGTCAATGGCTGATGCAAATTTGCACATGCGCCTCCATCGTCTCACCCGTGAGGGGAGTATGAAGAATTGACGATAGGCTCTAATGACACCCCGCAAGGGCAGTCCGACACTTCCAGACGGACCGGTATGTTCAATGAAAATACTGGTCCAGAAATAGACCGGTATGTTCAATGAAAATACTGGTGGCACCGACGGGCATCGAACTGGCGACAGGGCCCAGATGGTAGAACTTGACCACTGGGCTATCACGGTGCCTAACATTGTTAATAATAATAATAATAATAATAATAATAATAATAATAATAATAATAATAATATAATAATAATAATAATAATAATAATAATAATAATAACAGTAACAACAACAACAACAACAACAATAATAATAATAATAATAATAATAATAATAATAATAATAATAATAATAATAATAATAATAGTAATAATAATAGTAACTAGGGGCTGCGCCAACACCTGAAAGCATGGTTTGCGGTGTGCTTCGCGACCCCCCCCCCCCCCGCCCTCTCCTCTTCCCAAGGTCGCTTTTCCTCTCATTCTCACATGCGCAACCTTTACAGCCTTGGAGCAATCTCAGCCATTCATTTTGGCAATTTTTTGTCATACCATTCGAATTTCTTAATTTCAACTATATCTCTAAAAAAGAGCTCGTGGCAAGCTTGCGAAAACACAAAGAATCAGCCTCTAAATCCCTCTGGCACAACTCTTAGAGCCTTGGAGCATTCTCAGCCATTCTTTTTGGCACTACTTTGCCAGAATCTTCGTAAATCTCTTTTTCAACTGGTTCACGACCTAGAGCGCGTCCCGAGGTTGTGAAAACCAAAAAATTAGCCTCTCAACACTTCTGGCACAACTTTTAGAGCCTTGGAGCATTCTCAGCCATTTATTTTGGTGCCGGCAAATTCGCTTTGGGTACGTACAATTGCGGGCTGGGTTCCAGGGAGGAGGCCCCCCGTTTGCACAGTCGACAGGGTACGTTCAATGCCGGAGGTAACCGGCATAGACCCTTCTGGCACAACTCTTAGAGCCTTGGAGCATTCTCTGCCATTCATTTTGGTGCCGGCTGATTCGCGTGTGGTACGTTCAATTGTTCCCGGGGGGAGGCCCCCCCCCCCCCCCCCCGCCCCTCCTTTCCATAGTCGACAGGGCACATTCAATTGCCGGAGGTAACCGGCATAAACCCTTCTGGCACAACTCTTAGAGCCTTGGAGCATTCTCAGCATTCATTTTGGTGCCAGCTAATTCGCGTGGGGTACGTAAAATTGCAGGGCGGGGTTGCCGGGGGGAGCCAAAATGAATGTCTGAGATTGCTCCAAGGCTGTAAAAGTTATGCATGTGGGAATGAGAGGAAAAGCAACCTTGGGAAGAGGAGGGGGAGTTGGGGGGGGGGGGGGGGTTGTGCGCGAAGCGCACCGCAAATTATCGTTTCAGCTGTTGGCGCAGCCCCTAGTTATTATTATTATTATTATTATTATTATTATTATTATTATTATTATTATTATTATTATTATTATTATTATTATTATTATTATTATTATTATTATTATTATTATTATTTGGACACCGTGATAGCCCAGTGGTCAAGTTCTACCATCTGGGCCCTGTCGCCAGTTCGATTCCCGTCGGTGCCACCAGTATTTTCATTGAACATACCGGTCTATTTCTGGACCAGTATTTTCATTGAACATACCGGTCCGTCTGGAAGTGTTGGAACTGCCCTTGCGGGGGTGTCATTAGAGCTTATCGTCAATTCTTCGTACTCCCCTCACGGGTGAGACGATGGAGGCGCATGTGCAGAAATGCATCAGCCATTGACAGAGAAGCACTATTATTATTATTATTATTATTATTATTATTATTATTATTATTATTATTGTTATTATTATGATTATGATTATGATTAGACACACTCGCCGGCTTGGACGGGCGGGTGTGACAGGTCCGAGCGCAGCAGCGAGTCCTTGTCCTCCGCGACCAGAGCGATGCCGCCAAGGCTGGTGCGTGCCAGCCGGCCTGCGTCCACCGCCCGCAGCGAGGATTCCGTGCAGAGCCTGTCCACTTCCACAAACAGCCGGCAGTGCGAATTGCTCTTCGAATGGTGCCTGATCACGGCGTTCAGCGCCGGGCCAGAGACTTCGACGAGGCGGTCGAGATTGGTCCACTCGGTAGTCGGCAGGAAGGCCGCTTCTTGGGACACGAGCAGCGAGGTCAGGTCGCTGTAGTGCTCGAACGATTTGGACTCGTTGTAGAATTTGACACATAGCTTGTTATCCACCGCGACCGACAGTTCGAGTATCATGCCCTCGCGGAAAGTAGAGAGCCAGCAGGACAGTTCCTTGAGGTCGACGCTGAACACACACTTTGGGAACATCAGGTTGACATAGTCGCCCTTCGCGCCCGAGAAGGGCACCACGAACTGCGCGACGAGCCCGTCGGCCGCGCTGCAGAGCACGAGCTTGTCGAGGGTCGCTTCGACCCTGGCCTCCAGCAACAGAGGCGACAGCGAGTCGAGCGCCCGGCGGAACGCAATGCCGTGCGACTTGGACCTCCAGAGAAAACGAGTCATCATTTTTTGGAGGACACTGTTTCTTTTTTATGCTAACCTTTTAATTAAAACTTTTAAATTGCGAGATTCAAAATTTAAGATTTAAAAGGGGAAAGAAAACCGGTTCTGGCAAAAAGAGCCATAAAATCGAAAAAAATGTCGATCGTCACGGGCAACAACAGCGAGGTCAGGGTGTTTGACACAGCGGCCGACCCGAAGAAGCTGCGCCTGTCGGAACCAAGGAGCGCCTACGGGAGCATCTTTTCGAACCTGTGCTATGTCGACAAGAGCCTCACGCTGGTTCTGCCAGCCATGCAGCTTGCCTGGGATCCGTCTGTGTACGACCAAGGCAACAAGGCCGCTAAAACAAACATTGACCTTGATTTCAAGCACGCGCGACAGTACGGCGCGGTGCTGCAGGCCTACAAGGTGATGCGGGCGATTGACGACCGTGTGGCAGAGATCGTGGTTGAAAACCGCGACAAGATTGTTCCGACAATGAAGAGGGCGGGCCCGATGGCAAAGAGTGACGAGCAAGTCAAGTGCTGCTACCAGCCCTGTACGCGCCTGCGCACTTCGCAAAAGTCGGACCGCGCCTGGGCGCCTCGTCTGACCGTCACCGTCACGGGCGCCCGGTTCCTCGGAGGCGGGGACACTAACACGCTGCAAAAAGGTGACGTGGTGAAGTGTGTCATTCAAGCTACTGCGTTGTGCAGCAAGGGCGAAAAAGTCACGCTCTCTTGGCGCGTGCTGCAGATCCGGAAACAAGAAGAGGGCCTGCCCTATCCGGACCAGGACCTCTCGGAACGAGACGCGTTTGGAGTGTATCTGTCAGGCGAAGAGAACGGCGAGGGCGGCGTCAGTGCCATGGACTTGACTACAGATTTAGTTTAATTAAACTGTACACATGACACACACGTCACCGTTACACGATACGTTGGCACTAGTCGCGGCCTTGGTTCTAAGGTAGTAGCAGCCGGTCTTGAGGCCTGATTCCCAGGCGTAGAAATGTGAGCTAGACAGCTTGCGTTCGGTAGCGTTAGCCAAGTAGACGTTGAGTGACTGCGACTGGCACACGTAAGGACCGCGCAGCGCGGAGAGTCGCAGCTGGGCCTTCATCGGCACTTCCCAGACGGTCTTGAACAGTCGTTTGATGTCGTCCGGCAAGGAAAGTTCCTGGACAGAGCCTTCGTTTCGCAGCAGTTGCTCTCTGACAGCAGGGGTCCAGAGCGCCCTTTGTTCGAGAGCTTTGACCAAGTGCCGGTTGAGTATAGCGTGCTCGCCGGCCAGGGTCCTCCTGACCATGAGGTTGCTGTAGATTTGCTCAAAACTCTCGCAAACACCGAGAATCTGCGAAGTGCTGGCGGTGGGCATGAGCGCGATCAAGAGGCTGTTGCGCAGCCCGTGGGCCTTGATGTCAGCCTTCAGCCTAACCCATCTGCCGGTCGATCGCTCCACGCCCCAGAGGTCCGGCTGCAGCTGCGATTGTGAGGCGGGGCTGCCTTCGAACGCCGGGTATCGCCCTTTTTCTCTGGCCAGTTCGGCGCTGGCACTGAGCGCCGCGTAGTAGATCTCGCGCGAAAGGCGCTCGTTCAGGGCGGCGGCTTCGGGGCTCTCAAAAGGTAGTCCCAGGATCATAAACAGATCTGCAAGTCCACAGATGCCGAGCCCGACGGGCCTGTGCTCGAAGTTGGACATTTTAGCCTCGAGGACGGGGTACGTGGTAATGTCAATAATCCTGTCGAGATTGCGCACGGCGGTGCGCGTGACAGCGTGGAGGAGGTCGATGTCGACCATTTTCTTGTCCGGTGTGAGGAAGCGAGGCAGACAAAGCGACGCGAGGTTGCAGACGGCGGTCTCTTCTGACGAGGACGTTTGCATGATCTCTGCGCAGAGGTTCGAGTTCTTGATAGTGCCCGAGTGCCGCTGGTTGCTCTTGGCGTTTGCGTGGTCTCGAAAAATGAGGTAAGGCGACCCGGTTTCGATCTGTGATTTGAGAATGGCGGACCACAGGTGCCGGGCTTTCACTTTCTGGCCCTGCTGTGTTTTCTCGGCGTGGGTGTAGCGAGACTCCCATAATTTGCCCCAGCACTCGTCCAGCCCCGACAATTCCGTCGGACAAAACAGCGCCCAGTCACCGTCGTCCTTCACTCGTTGCATGAACAGATCGGGTATCATCAGCGCCGTAAACAAGTCCCTCGCGCGATTTTCCGCCGCGCCAGTGTTTTGGCGGAGTTGGAGGAACTCGTAGATGTCCTTGTGCCACGGGGGCATGTACACCGCAAAGGCCCCCTTCCTGCGCCCCGACTGGTTGGCGTAGCGACTCGTTTCATTAAGAATACGACAGAGAGGCACAACTCCGTCGCTCTTGCCTCCCGTCCCGTAGATCTTGGATCCTGCCACCCGCACGTTGCCGATGTACAAGCCTATGCCTCCCGCGTGTTTGGAAATGACAGCACAGTCTTTCACGGTTTCAAAGATCCCGTTGAGCGAGTCTTCTCTGACAGGCAGCAGGAAACACGACGCCAGCTGCTGGTTCCTGCGCAGGCCCGCATTGAACATAGTCGGCGAGGCGTGCGTGTACAGGCCAACACTTAAGAGGTTGTAAGTGTCCTGGATCTTGCGCAAAACGCTGTCTTCGCTTTCTGCTAGGTTGTAGTGCAGCGCGGTTGCGATTCGCAGGTACAAGTATTGCGGCGTCTCGCAGATCTTGTTGTCGCACTCACGGAGGAGGTAGCCTTGTTTGAGCGTGGCTATGCCGAAAAAGTCAAAAGTGAGGTCTCGTTCCTGCCTTATCATCGCGTTCAGGGCGGCGGCGTGTTTGTCCACAAAGATTGAGAACGATGGCACCAACGACGGGCGCAGACGATCCATCGAGCCGGCGAAGGTAGGGGAACAATTTTTTTGGATATTGCTGGCCTCGACTCTGCCTCCGAGCAGCGCAAAGTCCGGGTGGTAAGAGGCCAAAGCCGCACAGCTCGAGGCCGCGAGTCCGTCCAGCTCGGACGTGGAGATACCGTTCCGCAGGCCGGCAATAGTGGTCTTGGCCACCTCGACCGCGTTGGCACCGGGCAGGTCACTCGCAAGGACCGAGATGCGGTGCAAGATCTTGTCGAAGCAGACCGGCTCCAACGAACCATCTCTTTTTTTGACCTGCATTGGCAGTGCTTACATTTTTAGGCACATGAGAAAAAAAATCAATCTCTGCTGAAATGCTGGAAGCCAAAATACGAAGCCAGCAGGGCGTCCGTCACTAACAATTCTCCTTTCCCTGTAGCAGCAAACAGCATGTACAAGAGCCCGTGCCACAGGCGGTTCTCGGCCCACCACACTTTGCCGCCCAGAAAAAAGCCTTTTTCTTGTTTGTTTAGAACTTCGGAAAGCCACACCACGGCGGGGACCATGGCAAGAACGCGTAGTTTGTCTTTGGTCGGAGGTGCAGCGTCAAGTGCCACTTTGGCTAGTAAAAATCTGGCCGGAAGGCACCCACCAACAAAGAGCCAAGAATTATCTTTAGCTTGTGTGTCTGTCATGTCTAGCTTAATCAACCAGAAACGTTAGACCTTTGATGTCGAAAGTTCAATTCTCTGATATTGCTACTGTCAGGCGCGCCCTTTTTTTTTGTGGATATTAATTATTATCATTTTTGAAGAAAAAAGTTTCCTGGAAAAAGTCGTTTTTTTAATGATTCAAACTTTCTGTCTCTTGCTTGGCCTGTCCAGGTCCTTGTCAGCAGTCACGCGGCTACAATTGAACAGGTCCGATACCCGGTTTTTCTTGCTCGTGTGCCCGAGGCCAGTGTGCTTGTTGCGCTCGAACTGGAACCCGTTGTGTCCTTCTAGCAGCAATCGCTTGATCAGCTCCTTAGCCTCGGCGTGATCTGAGCCACCCTTGGTCAGAAGTTCGTACACTGCGTCGGCTGCACTCTCTGCCACCCCGGGTTCAGTGTTTACTTCTTCTTCTGGTTCGATGCCTCCCCTGCGGTCGTGTTCCGCTTTGGTCAGTAGCTCGATGTTCATGACAGCGTTAAAGCGAGTGCGGTAATGACTCGGGGGGTTATTAACATAATGGTCTCCACACCTTTCCTCTGACGGCAGGTGGTGGCAGCGACTGCCACCGCATAAAAGAGGGCTGCATCTCCCCTTAGGGCCCTTCTTGGGGGCAGGGTACTCTTCGTGCAAGAAGCAGTAGTTGCACACGTTGGGGCGTTTGCCGTCCGTGCGTATTTCGTATCCCTTAGACAACACCGTCGACTCGTTGATATGATCCTTGGTTGCTTTTTTGTTGGCCAGATCGACATGCATGAAGTTCAGAAAGGCACCTTGGAATTCGGACAGGTGCACTGCATGGCCTGGTTTGGGCGACACGACGTACTTCATGGATCCCTCGAGGAGGAACCGCGCGGTGTCGTTTGCATGGCTTTCTAGCTCGTTCCGGAGCTTCCACATCTCGGCGGGCGCGATGTGCTTCCAAAAGTCCTGGCCGCGCGCCTTTTGAGCCATTTTCCTGTATTTGGTAACGCAGCGAAGCAGGATATAAGGCAACTCAATAGTCGTGAGATATTTCTCCAGGTCAGTGTCCGCTTCACTTATCACCTTGGTCGCCTTGAACAGTGCAACCCTTCGTACTATTTCGCCTTCGTTGTCCTTGTAGTCGAGCTTGAAATTCGACGCGCCCGCGAGCGGTACTCTCCAGACATAGTCTGTCTCCGCGACCTTGTGCTTCTTGGAGACTGGGCATCCTTCGCCCGAGACCATGCTCTGCCAGGTAGTCTTGTCTATACAGTCGTACATTTTTTCAGGCATGTCCTCAATTACCACAGCCTCTTTCGTGCACAGATTCTCGAGCCCAAACACCTTTTCAAAGTTCTTGGCAATTAAACCTACTCTCCCTGGTGGTTTCATCGCCCTGATAACCTTCATAACCAGTCCTTTGCCTGTACCGCTGCGGTCGTAGTACATGAGCCACATCTGCCAGTTGTCGTATTCGCCAGTAAGAAACAGCATCCTCCCTACGAACACTTCCATCATCTCGTACATTTCAGGCGACTGTTGGTAGCGGAGTGCCTTGGTCCACTCAGGCGTGTGGTTTTCGCCCTCTGGGTCGCCTGCCAGGATCTGGCGCACCTTGACTAAGTCCAGCTCGCAATCGTAGAAATGCTCAGTGTCAGGGACGTTCTCCAGCTCCTTCCACTCGTACAACTTTTGCTCCTTGTTGTTGAAGGTGCAGTTCCGGAAGGAGATCCACTCGCAGTGCCCACGACCTTTTTGCAGCAAAGGGAACATGAGATGATCCTTCGTCTCCAGCGTGTTACACAGGCTGGCCTGGCTAGAACTGTTGCTGTGGTAGAACGGCTGCGCCCGGAGCATCGCGTTCACGAAGTCGGGAATGCTCATGTAGCGCTCGTAAGCACCAGGGACGCGCGGGTGGTGTTTCAGCACGAAGCCGTCGTACCTCACCAGCTTTTCCCTCACAGCATGCGTGTGCAAATAGCTGATACACTTCTCGTCCTTGCCGAAGACTTTGGACAAGTTGTGGGGGCCGCAGTACTCGCGCCAGTCATCCTCGGTCGCGACGCACTTCTCTGAGTGGAACACGATGTCGAAGCCTGTATCCTCTTTCACTTTGGCAGCTATCGTCGCGATGCGCTCGGGCGTGAAGATGTCGCCCTGGAAGCCGGCAGGCACCGAGACAGCGATCGCGTCGTGCAGCCAAGCGCACACATTGAACTTGCCTTCCACGCCGCCCTCGCGAAAGGGCCTGGACTGCATGAAGTTATAGACTCTCGTCATAATCTTCCTCTCCTCTCGCTGCCACACCCAGGAGATGAAAGTGCCGTTCTTGTTTTTCTTGTCCTCGAGCGAGCAGACTTTTGCCCACACCTCGTCGAAGGGCGAGATGGCCTTGAACTGGCCCACGAAGTTGATGCAGGCCTGCTTCCAGTTGCGCATCAAAAGACAGTCTATGTCATCGACGTCCATCACCCGCTTGCCATTGATCACGCCATTGAACTCCTTCTTGCCTTTCTTTCGGTTGTTAGGGGTGTCCGGGCGCCCGGTCTGCACCAAGAACTCAGTGATCAGCTCCTCACGACCAGCAGCAGTGGCGAACTTCGCGAACATCGACGGGACGGCGATGAAGGGCCGTTGGGCACAGTCGTCAGGGGATGGTGAAGCGGGTGGTTTGTGCTTGGCAGCCAGCTGCAGCAGGATGGTAGACGCCGCGTTAGTGATGTCGATCAGTTCCAGCCTGCCATTGCAAATCACGCGCCGTATCCACTTCTTGATAGTACAGAGAGCGCCGTTGCCGCAGATCCGACCTTCGGGATGATCTGGTGCAGCCCTGTAATTGATGTAGGTGTTGCTCTCCTTGCTGATAGCCAGCATGCCCACGACGCTTTCCATGATCGAAGCTTCTAGTTCCAGCGTTCTGATGTAGGCCAGAGCCTCCGTGTTCACGTACTGCTGGAGCGACAGAACCACTGGCATTTCTTCAGCTTCGTCGTCACCCCCCTCGCCGCCCTTCTTCTTCGTCTTCTTCTTCTGCGTCTTGTCAGTTTTCTTGGACGCCATGGCTGGTTCACCAGTAATAAGCCTAGACAAATAAAAAAAATACAGATGTGTGTGTGTTGCGGCGCGGCAAAAAAGTTTGGCAAAATCCCCCCCCCCCTTCCTTGTTTTGCGGGCGCGGTAAGTTTCCGGGAAATTGTCCACGACATGTGGCGATTGGAAAAAATGGCAAAGGGTTCGTTCCGGCTGCTAGTCACTTCCCTCGGTCGAAGACTCGAGGGTTCTGGCCATGTCACGACGACGAAACCGACGAGGCTCGTGCCACGTCACCCTTCCTCGGCCGGCCCGGCTACTGCCTTTTTTTGGCTGTATCACGCGGCCGGCCGCCTGGGGAAAGGGGGGGAGTGGTGTGGTGGTAGTGTCCGTATTATCCATTATTTTTTCACTAAAATTTTTTTAAGACAAATATGACAAATATGACATAGTTTTTAATGAGGGACCCCCCCCCCCTGAAAACCACGGAAATTTCCTCGCCCCCCTCCCCGGACCACCCGTGAAAAATCGTGTCATATTTGTCTCAGGTGGCCTGGCCGCCCAGGAAAAAGGGGTGGGTGGTTATTTGTTATTTTCTTGGCCGGATTTTCCCTTTAATTTTAACTAAATTTTTTTAAAGACAAATATGACAAATAAGACATAGTTTTTAATGAGGACCCCCCCCCCCGAAAAACACTGAATTTTTCCCGGACCCCACCCCTGGGGCTGATTGAAAAACAGTGTCATATTTGTCTGGTGTGTCTGCCACGTCACGAGACTTCGGTCGGCTGAACGGCTGTAACGCGCACAACCTCGATGGGTCCATCCCAGACACAGCAGGCGGCGAGGTTCTTCTGAGTGAGCGCCATCTCGAAGTGCGACGCGGCGTTGAGTATCTTGCGGCGCGAGCGGTCGACGCAGATGCAGTGGTGAGCGCCGCCGACCAAGAAGACTCCCTTGAGCGTGGTGCCGGACGTGAGGCTGTACCATGAGACGTGCTTGAGGGGACGCAGCGCGTAGACGACGCCGTCGCGACTGAAGGGCTTGATACCTAACAGTGCATTGAGAGGGCAGTTGCCACCGAACTTGTTGCGCAGATCGTTGCGAAAACGTGACTTTGGCAGGCCACCCAGCGCATGGATAGCGTTCATGTAGGCGTCAACTACACAGTGCCAGTGGCCGGAAGAGCGCGCCCACAGACGGTCGCCGTCGCCCAGCGGGAAGCTGTTGCCTCCCCCCAGAGGCCAGAAGACTTCCGGTTCGCTGCCAGCCATCTTGCGTGCGTTGGCGTTCTTGCAGACAGAGACCGACAGTGCGCAATCTCTCCACGTGGTCGCGGCTATTCGGGCGGCCGATGAACTCGTCCCTGAAGTCTCGAAGGCGTCGCTGTTCTATCTTGGGCTCGGGTGTCTGGGTGGGCCAGACCGATGATGAGACAATCGTTCTCCTCGTCGATGTCCAGCGGCTCGCGCCCGGCGTAGGGGGGCGCTCTACGACCTTTCCGCTGGCCACGTCCTTTGCGGACCCGTAGGGCTGTTGAGTCCAGTCGTAGCAGATATAGAGGAACTCCTGCATGTCTCGCATCTCATCGGGCCTGCAGTCGTGCTCCGGCTTGTGTCGCTCCATCTCCTCCAACAGCTGTTCGCGTGGCATCTGCTGCAGCTGCCAGATAGCGCTCGTTACATCTTCCTGTTCGCCGAGCCCCACGTATTCGCCAACGGCAGTGGACGGCATCTCAGCAACATCCTTCATGAGCAGATAGCGATCCTCTGTGCTCAGAGAAGCCAGACCCTTGAGCCTCCGAGGCAGTGCAATACTGGCAGCCCGAGATGGACTCTTGGCTGCTTTTCCCACACGCTCGGTTGCAGCAAATGCCTTGAACTGTCCTGCAAAGAGAAGGCTCGCAGCCTCTAACGCTTTTCGCGCCCGCCTGGGCGACTCAGGGGGGCTACTGGCAGCAGGGTCGACAGGACTACTAGCAGCAGGCACCCGCTCAGGCGACCCAGCAGGACTACTGGCAGCGTGAGGTGAACTCTCCGCCGCTTTTCGTGCCCGCTTGGGTGGCTTGGCAGGAACACTAGCCGCTTTTCGTACCTGTGTGTCTGGCTTGGCAGGACTACTGACAGCAGGCGCCCGCTCAGGCGACCCTGCGGGACTACTGGCAGCGTGAGGTGAACTCTCCGCCGCTTTTCGTGCCCGCTTGGGTGGCTTGGCAGGAACACTAGCCGCTTTTCGTACCTGTGTGTCTAGCTTAGCAGGACTACTGACAGCAGGCACCCGCTCAGGCGACCCAGCAGGACTACTGGCAGCGTGAGGTGAACTCTCCGCCGCTTTTCGTGCCCGCTTGGGTGGCTTGG